>PVIU01005450.1:0-113422 GCA_004026605.1 Ondatra zibethicus | reverse complement strand
CCCTCCTGGCCTAGGAAGGAGTGCATTCAAAAAGACTCGGTTCTCAAAAAGTTAATACATGCAGAAGAGATAGGTCCTGGTGTCATTGTTTGTGGGTTCTCCATCTGCCAACTTTCGCCGCCACATTCAGAGAGTCTGGTTTGATCATATGCTCATTCAGTCCCAGGCCAGGTGGATTGGTGTGCTCCCATTAGTTTACATTTTTAGAGGATAAACAGGATGGCACCATATCTTACTTTGCTATTCCTGTGATAAGACACCATGACCAGTACAAATTATAAAAGAAAGTATTTATTTGAAGCTTACAGATTCAGAGTGTGAGTCTAAGAGTTTCATGATTCTATGAGTCAGAGGGGTATTGCACTGGATCAATAGGTAAGAGTTTAGAAGAGATATAGAGAGACATAATTTGAAATGGCATGGACTTGTGATAGTTTAAAGGCCACCCATAGTGACATATCTCCTCCACCAAAAGGCCCCACCTCCTATTCCTTCCCAAACAGTTCTACCAACTGGGAACAAGGCATTAAAATATATTTATTCTTATTCAAATCACAACACTGGCATACAGATTCATGAGTTATATCAAGCATTATTTATGTCTACATATTATTAGTGGCAATGCTTAGAAATAGATCTCTTATTTGAAAGTGATAAACATGTAACCAAGATAAATAAAAAGCATCAGTCCTTAGATTTATTAATATTGTCATGTAGTCTAAATGGAAAAAGAAAATTAAGGAAACTTAATTGGGCAACCATTCACAATTCTCATTTTTGTACTCTGTTCTTGTTACAGAGGAAATGGCAACAAATGAAATATAACACATCTCCACCCTAACATGGGTATTTCATTCTAGATTAAAACATGTGACTGTTCTGAACCAAATTATCAGAGTCTATTCTTTCTAAAATCTTTCTCTCAGCACAGCTAAGTCACGATCCAGAACCCCTCCTTTCTGTATCTCAGCCTGAATAATGCATGCAGCATGAACTGCAAAAGTTGTCAGCCATCCATCTTTCAGAAATCATGTTTAAAAGCTCTCTACAACCACAAACTTACTTAGCCAAGATGAATGTTTGACTTATAGATAACTTTCCAACTCTAACTCTTTAATTTTTTCTACCTAGGATGCCTTCATACTTCAATTTTATTTCATCCAATTCTAATTTTTGTACAAAAATCTGTTTAAAATTAAATTTCCACAACTCTTCTCCCCACCATCTCCATGTCTGTTTAATTCTTTACCCATTTATATCTATTGATCGCTACCATTGATGCATATCATCTGCCTCTTTTCATAACGATGTAAACACTAAAGGAAAATATAACTTTTCAGCATGGACTGGGAGTGGGTACACGTGCCATTCATAATGACAGCACTTGGGAGGATGAGATAGATGAAAACCCATGATTTAATACTATAAGGCTAACTTGGGTCAAGGCTAGCTATTTAGAGGAGCACTGCCCCGTGCGGATGTATTTGTGAGTGTGTGAATGTGTGTGTGTGTGTGTGTGTGTGTGTGTGTGTGTGTGTCCCTTTTCTTCCCTCCCTCCTTCTTACTCTCTCTCTGTCTCTCAGAGAAAGAGCTAATATTTTATTTGGGGCCCTCACACATGATAATCAGGAGGTATCTGAAACAGTTTTAAATTATAACCCTTCTGGAGATGTATCGGTGACTAAATAAGCTTCTAATAATATTGTTTTCAAGCGCTTTCTCTATATTTTGAATTTTAATTCAAAATCAGCTCTGTTCTCCCTTGGGGAACTCCTTGGGGAAAGGAGTTTCAGGAGATATTCAGGTTGTTATCAGCTTTTCATATTTGTTCATACTCTACAACACTGGAGGAAACTTGGAAGCAGAAATAGAGGCCAAATTAAATACAAGTCTCAGAAAAGTTGGCATCTTAAGACACAAAGTATAAAAGAATAGTTGCAATGTTCCAAGTGTTTTTCAAACAGCCCCTTAAGGAGGAATCCACAGGCATAACGTTTCAGGTCCATAAATTTTACAACTATTTCTTTGCCTTCTTTCTTAGTTTTCATTTTAAGTGTCATCTAGATGAGTTTTATCATATTAAGACAAATTTTATATTTCTCAGTGCTTAGTTTCAATTAAAGGATATTTTCATGGACTAAGATTTTACTTTCATAGCCCTATTTCACAAATTGAAAAGGCATATACTAATGAGGTTTGAAGAACCTCTATTCTTAAAGATTTGCATATTACCCATTTCTGAAAGTACTGACTCACATATATGAGCATATATATTTTTTCATATATATATACATTTCACATACATGTATATGCATATTTCAAGGCATTATTGGTACACTTAACTAGAAGTAACAATGATTCATTTGAACTCTAAAATAACTGCAGGCTTTGCTATTTTATGATGCAGAACTCAGAATATACTAGTCTTTCCTATTTGATGCTCTCTGATAGACTTAGCCATTTTTTCTGAGTTTACTGTTTAATGATAAATAATTTTCTCCAACAGCCAGCCAGTTTTTATTTGTTTAGATAAGACGGGCTTAAAATAGTGCTAGACAGATGGCTCAGAAGAAAAGAGCAGGTCTTGTTTCTCCAGACAACCATGGCTTGATTCCAGGCACCTAGGTTATGGCTCATAACCATTGGTAACTCCAGTTCTAGATATCCTATGCTCTCTTTTGGCCTCTACACACTTCACACATATCATACACTGATACACATGCAGACAGAGCATCCATACACTTAAAACCAACCTTAAAAAAGAAAAATTTCACTACTAGTTGAACGATTTATTGGAAAGCATGTAGATTTGCCCATCAATAAAATACTAGACTTTCTAAATCTGTGTATGTATAATATATTTGCATATAATGTTTATAGGTGTGCGACCATATATGTACCTGTACATGTAGTGGCCAGGGATCCACAGTGGGCATCTTCTATTACTCTGCAACTTATGGTGGTACAGAGTCTCTCACCAAGCATGGAGTTAATCAATTCAGTAAGAGTAGAACTCTCCTGTCCCCATCACCTCAACACTAGGATTGTAGACCTACGCCACTGCATCCAGCTTTGTACATGGGTGTCAAAAATTGAACTCACGTACTCATGTTTGTAACCTAACACCCTCCTACCTGAGATATACCACCAGCTAAATAATTTCTAATTTTAAAAACACCTTATTGTATTTCATAATGATTTTTATGCTTTTGACTTAGCAAGCAAATTACTTGATTATATTATTTTCTTGGAATCCCTGCAAAAAACTAACATCAGTGAAGTTAGCTGAACACTAATGCTGTTTTCTCCTTTTTCTTGACTTCTTGTAGAGAAAGTTGTTAGCATGGTCACTTGTAATGATGCAACAAGAATATCCTGACACTTCAAACTTTAATAAAACTCTGGGAAAATGGGGTCCATAATTCTAGGAGCAAAGAGCATTTTGTGCTTGCATGAATGACAATAATCATGAATGTCTTAAATCGTTGTAAAGCAGAGCATTGTTATAAGAGGCAAGTAGATGAAACTAGTGTATAACAAAACAAAGAAGAAAAAGTCAGTGTATTATGGAGATCCCACATCTTCCTCGAGCCCTCAGATGACTTCCCTGAGGAGCAACCATATGGAGCAGAACTCAGCATTTTATGAATCCCCTGCTAAGACATGCACATCTTTGGGAACCTGAAAGCGCATCAGGCATCACTCCCTTTCCACCATGTCTCACAGGCAGCAGTTGCAGATAGTGAGGGAAGATTATCGAATTAAATACAGTGATTGAACAGAAAAAACTGTGCCCCTGTCTCAAAAAAACATCCTGTAGAACTTGTAGGGACTTTCCCTTCCAAGTTAACATGGCAGTGACTGGGCTACCTATGACAAGTTGCTGAAGTTACCTTTTGTAATCAAATTACAATACAGGGAGAAAGGCTTCTTTGAAAATTTAAAAATGTCATTCTTCCACCTTTCTCGCAATGTTAGTTCAATGTTACAAAATCTATCAATGTCTTTCTCACAGATAGGCCAATCATTGTCTATTACCTGGATGAGTTACCCCCATGGATACCTTCCTAATTAGCATGTTGAAATATAGCAATATACTGCAAATGGATGTCATCCTCTGTGGGACCTCATGGTACAAATTACCCAAAGCTAAACCTTGGCCATTCATTGACTGAGAGCATTTTTTGCTTGAGCATGTCCTTCTTCATTCTTGAGAAGAGGAAAATTTAACTGAATTCAACACATAAAACTTGAAGAATGTGTAATGCCCATGAACTGAGTAAAGTGTTAACAATAGCAATATTTGCTGAAGAAATGAGGTGGTAAGCTGACAAGAATTGAACACAAATCTGGGCAGGTTCTGTGCCTCTCATTCAAGGGGAGAATGGAAAGTGTAGCATTCTCTCAGAATTCCTAGCCCTAAAATATTCTTAATGCTCACCTTATTTTCTCCTCTCCCTCAGAAAAATAGAGATAACACCACCGTTTCCCATTATATTCTGATACCTCCCTCTCTTTCACCTTTACAGGAATGGCACTAATAAAGCATCTTTCACATTTTCTTTTCCCTGAGATATCAGAAATCTTCCATTGTGAGCTATTCACACGTGTATATTAAGATACCCTCATATTGTCAACACACAATGCACCATTCTTTCACATACAACATGTTTCAAGAGCACAGTCACTTACTATACTTCTTTCTTCCACCTTCCACATTTAGGAAAAGTCAGTATTTATTATGATCTGTGCACCTTGAGGCCTCTCTGACTCTTCAATGTGACAGACACTCTGCAGTCCTTATGAGCTGTCCTGGCAGATTGGTGCCATTCAGGAGCTAAGATTTTGGTATCTGTTTCTTCAGACTCATGGTCTTATCTCCATCCCTTGCTTTTTGATGGCTATGTGGACATCAGCCTCATACTATCCGCACTTTGACTTTTTTGTTTGTTAGTTGACATTAGGTGTTTTGGTTGGTTGGTTGGTTGATTTTACTTATCAAACACGTTATAATAGTAATTACTTCCTAAGAGTTATGATGTGAATTGGGTTAATACACATAAAGCAAATGACACAGTGTCTACTACTCAATTTGTACAGTCATTACTGCACATTCCCAATAGAGTTTGATAGGGATGACTACCCCCTCTAAGTTGAAATGTAATATTTCTGTTCAATCTCTAGACTATTACATTGTCTAAGTATTGCTCACTTCTCTGTTAGCTGATTATCCTCCCTTTTTTTCTTTTGTCTATTTCCATGAATCTATGGTTTTATACCTTTAACATCCATATGCATGTATACATACACACACATGCATACACACAATAAAATATTTAAAAATAAAATTATCAGAATTAATGAGTGAAAAAATTATCAGATAGAATAAATGAGTGAAAGTTCCCTAGACCCTAAAAGAACATTCCAGGATGCTGTAAATCATTATCATTCTTTTCACGGTTCTCATTTAAAGAACTGTGAATTCTTCTTCATACAGATCAGTTTCTATTTCTGAGTGAGTAGAAACAGATGGTGACTGTTATTCCTTTCCTTTCAGGAGTGGACTAATATTTAAACGTTGGATACCAAAATAGATTTCCTTCAGAGAGGAAAATATCCCATTTTGGGCTTGTGGCTCATTTTTCAATGGGATTCAGATTGGAAAAGAAAATGATAAATTATCTTCAACTGCCGAGTTAAGATATCTATGGAAGGCAAACTTATTTGGAAATATTTTTAACAGTTGGACTAACTTGTATTCCCTACATTGTCCATACATTGAATTCTTATTTAATTACATCACTATATTTGTGATTGTTCTTAGAAGGAATTAATCAAGGTTACATGAATGGCGTTCTAGTCAATAGAACTGATGTCTTTACAGGAAGAAGAATAGACAATAGAGACTATACTTTCCACGTTTTGAGGATTCTACAGAAGGGTGACTACCCACAGCCAAGAAGGGTGTCCTCACATGAAAACCAGCTCTGCTGTGACTTTGAATTTGTCCTCACTTCACCCTACAGAATGGTGAGAAGGTAAGTGCTAGTTTCTAGTCTCTGAGAGGCTGTTAAAGGAGATCAATATAAAAAATGCATCTTCATCAGTATTAGCAATGATGGCTGAAAGGAAACAAAGGGTTAACATTAAAATTACAAGGTTTTTCCTTTACAACCCATAGAAATCATTCTTGTGTAGACCATGTTGTACAGCAATATAGAAAACAAAATTCCTTGCAAGCAATGGCACTTGCCCACTTTTCAAATCCATAGATAGATGTGTGGAGAGTTTTGTATGTTATCTCATGACAAAACACAGTTTAACACAAAATTGCCATGAGTCAGTCATACTTTCAAAGGTTAAAGTTGAAGATCAAAGACACAATATAATTTCTTCACAGTGGGTCTGGGTTTCCTGCCACAGTCATTTTTTTTAAACGAAAACTGAAAAATAAAAATTAGCAATTTACATTGTAAGTGGAAAATGACAAGGGAACTTATTGGATTATCAGGATTCTTACAGCGTGTACTCGGGTAACACTCTTACTGTTTACTCTCATGTATTCTCAAAGGCTCGCTGCAGTAGATTTACAGGCCACCCTGTGTCTTTTCAAGCAAAATAATCATTCTTTTTCTTATAAATTCATTTTAGCAGCACTTGTGTTTTGATTTGCTTCAAGTCCTCTGACACTTATTAACATTCAGAGTGGTTCAGGGCAGCCTCATGCTAATGCATCTCCTTTAGCCAACACATCACACATTTTCTGTCTGACAATCAACATTTCATTAATAGTGTGCTGAAGCTGGAATGGACCTTAATAAGGACCTGTTTCTCCTCCCATCTCCTGCCCAGCCATTCTTGAACACATAAAAGGCACAGGTGCTCTGACTTTCAGGACTTTGTGTAACATACGTGAACAACTAGGGAAGCTATCTTTAGTTCCGTCATTGTCTATTTTCTGATCTTAGTAAGAATAGATAGAACAAAGTCTCAAAGTGTTGGAAAATTTGTATCAGGGCCATTCCAAGTTGAATATGTTTTAAAGTTCCAAATATTTGTTTCAACATAGAATTGTATTTAAACCTCTCTCTGTATATATGCATATATTATATAATATATTGCATATATGTTATATATAAATATTATATAACATATCACATAACACACACATATACAATGCTTTCTTCCAAGTGTACAGTATTATAATTGAAAATACATTGGTGAAGCTGGCAGATGGTCTAGTGGATAAGAGTGCTTATTGTAAAAGCACTTGAATTTGAATCCTTAGTTCTCACTTTAAAAGCTGGGCATGATTGCTCATGTCTATAACATAAGATTAAGGGTAGACACAGACAAACACTGGGTACTCGCTGGGCAGTAAGCCATAAATGATGAGCTTCCAATTCATTAAGATACCCTTTTTATAAGGGAGTTAGAGAGTGATAGTAGAAATAATCTTATGCCACCTTCTGACTGCCATATTTATGCATGTGGGGAACATCTATTCATTCATCATATACATGAAATATGCATAATGTCTAACACACACAAATGCATTATAATATGGAATTCCCCTCTGTATGATGGGAAAATATTATATTAACATTTGTTAATAAAGAAGCTGTTTTAGCCTTGGAAAGGGCAGAATATAGCTATTCAGAAAAACTAAACTGAATACAGGAGAAAGAAGGCAGAGTCAGGAGATGCCATGTAGCTGACAAAGGAGAAAAATGCCAAGAACCTTACAAGTCACAGGCTTGTAGCAATACACAGATTAATAGAAATGGGTTAATTGAAGATATAAGAGCTAGCTAGGAATATGCCTGAGCCGTTGGCCAAACAGTGCTGTAATTAATATAGTTTTTATGTGATTATTTGAGTCAGGGTGGCTGGGAAAGCAGAGTCTCCATTTACAGCATTAGCTTAAAAGTATTAAAAACTTAACATTTTTCTATCTTCTGCACCTAATTACCCATTAGCATTTAAACACTCTCATCCATTTACGTGAGTGAACAATACTAAACACCAGAGATTTTTTTCCAGTATGTCTTCTTCTATCCACAAAATGAATTTTTATGTAGTCTTCTTATGTTGACTGAGGTTTTCTGTCCCACCCAGTCCTGCAGCTGTTACATCCCAAAAAATCACACAGAGGTCTACATTAGTTATAAACTGATTGGCCCAGTATCTCAGGCTTCTTATGAACTCTTACAACTTATATTAGCCCATTATTCTTGCCTGAGATAGCCACGTGGCTAGGTACCTTTTTTGGCGAGGCAGTCAGATCTTGCTTTCTCTGAGCCTGGGTCACACCTGTGGACTGCAGAATCATCTTCCCAGAATTCTCCTGTTTTCATTGTCCCACCTCTACTTCCTGCATGGTTGCCGTGTCTATACTTCCTGCAAGGCTACCGGCCAATCAGCATTTTATTAAACAAGTACAAGAAACAAATGTTTACAGGGTAAAACCATTGTCCCACAGCATTCTTATATCTACAAAAAGAGTTAATATACTTTTATCAATTAATGTAAATGAAAAATAAGCAAGCCTCAAATTAAAATTTCTTGGTTCAAGAAAGAAATAATGAAAATCTAATCTATACTCTCCCTGTGGTAGCTCCAGCCTCTACATCTTACACAATTACATTCTATGCCTCCTAGGGATTTCTCCCATAAAATGATAAAGATAGCTAGCTTCTAATTGAAATTAGTTGGCCCACACACAGTCAAAAATCCCTGTAGATGTTCTGATATGCCTTTGTATTAACTGAGTGTGGGAAGTAGAGAAATCTCACACTGTAGGCTAGACAGATATTAAAGGTAGGTAGTAATACTGACAATGAGAGATGGAAAGATGGACATTTTATTAGAGAGCAGAAGACCAGACAGAAAGCAAAACAACTCCTTGCAGGTGAGAAGTGATAGTGTTCATTATGAATTCAAGAACAATCAAGAGTAATTTTAAAATATAGAATTTAAAGTATTTGCCACTTACACTAGTTTAAATATTAGGGTATGGTTGGGTTTTCTTGTTTTATTTTTTGAGATATAGTCTTGATGTGTTTCCCAAGAGCATCTGAAACTTACTGTGTAACCAAGCTAGTTTCTTTTTTCAATAGTGTTTTTTATTTACTCTTTGAGAATTTTCAGAATATATTTTCATCATATTCTTTTCCTTTCCCCCAGTTCCTTAGGTTTTCACCCATCTTCCCTACTCACCCAAATCCTCTCTCTCTCTCTCTCTCTCTCTCTCTCTCTCTCTCTCTCTCTCTCTCTCTCTCTCACCAAAAACAGAAACAATAAAGAAAAAGGAGTCTAAAATGTATTGGCAAATTACTTACTATGAGGCCTGCCCTTGATTTTGGTTGATATACCCAGTGACAAACTGATTTTCAAAGCAGCAATATCTCTTTTATGGCTAGGATAGAAATTGATTTTATTCTGTGATTTTTTTTTTTGGTTTTACATTGTGAGGATATTGTGCATGCTGTAAAATTTCTGTGTGCTCATATGTGCTTCATCACCATTGTGTCTGAAAAACACTGGTTTCTTGAAGTCATCTACCACTTCTGACTCTTACCACCTTTGTGTATCCCTCTTTTGCATAGATATATGAGCCTTGAGGAGTGGAGTGTGATATAGATACTCAATTAATGCTAAGTCTCTAATTCTCTGCATGTTTTCCATAGTAGATGTTTTGTTAATGAACAACTACTGCAAGAAGTTTCACTGATCCCAGGTAAGTTTTGATTTTGTGATCCTCTTGCCGAAACCCACCAATTCCCAGAATTACAAGCATGCTTCACCTTTCCCTAGATTCAACTTAAATATTTTATGATTCCTTTCATTAGAAATACTAAATATTGATAATTTTTAAAAAAATGTTACTCTAAGTTCTCTTCTGTGAACTGTGTTATATCTAATACCTATGTAAAGAAAGATGAAACCAAAGACACACACACAATGTATCTACTTACTATTAATCTACATACCCAGCCATCAATTTATTAAGTAACTGCTAAAATGCAGTGCTGAGTTAGCAATAAACCCTCTAAATGGCCATGCAGAACATTAATGTTGTATATGCTCTCTTCTGCTTGCAACAAATCCATTTTTCTGTGTCTTATTTCTATTTTTCATTCGGATAGCAATGGCTACACAATGCACAGCTCAGTGCTCACAGATAAAGTGATACATCATAAGGAACCATCCAAAACTACATTTAGTGGTATGTCTGAGGATAATGCCAGACAGCTCTGAACCCAAACAAATGGCATATCTTCCCTCCAAGAGCATCAACTAGAATGGAGAAGAGAATGCTGCTACTCTATCAGTGTCTTCAAGCAAAAGGCAGTGTTCTAACAGCAATGAAAGTAGAGGAAAATAGGATGAGGTTGACTGGACTTTCAAGTGCTTCATATTTTAGGCTCATGCACATTTGGCATATGCATATGCTAATAGATACATATGTATTACAGACTTATCCATCTCTATGTGAGTGTGTAAGTAGACTCTACTGTGACTAATTTTAAAAAATGATGGCAATATTGAGGTAGCCATATACCTATGTCTTTTCGGGACGAACATGAATCTCGTGGACAGCTAATCATACATACCTTCCTCCTTTTTATGGTACGGAGCTCACTTTTCTAAAGTTTGTTTTACTTTGCAGTTTAGCCATGATTGAAGGCTAATGAGAGTTTTCAGTTATTAATCTCATCCTAATGATGTTTTTATTAGTGCCACGTTACATAAATCCAGCTCAAGGCAAATTGTAGGGGAAAAACATTTTTAACTAACATTTAATAAGTATGGTTAATAGTCTTTGACTTTAAAAAGTCACTTATACTGCTTCCCTACTTCATAATTTGAAAAAAAGTAAAATTATTCCTCTTATCTTATAGTTTTTTTTCCAGACACCCTCCTGGTTGGTTGTAACTGGCCCATGAGCATGATTTGTTTTCTTTATGTTCAAACACTCTCATCACAGATTTGCACCAAATACATGGCACCAAAGGGCCATGTGTCGTTTTCAATTCGCTATCAGCATATTCATTATACTTTTTTTCTGAGGTCATGCTTTCTCAGGGTCAGAGGACAATGGGTTCTGACCCCATGAGGAATGCAGGCAGCGTCTGAGTATGGAGGAAATGCGAAAGCCATAGTGAAATGTTAAAATTTGTTGGAAGGGAGAACTTCATCTCTGGAAGCAATTTGGGAACAAAGGAAAGAAAACGTGCTGCACATTCAGTCAGTCATTCCTGTCAGAAATCAGCAGGGGCAGACGACTAAGCTTCCCTCTGTTAACTGATCTTCATGAGAGAGCTAAGGTATGACTACAGAATGGAAGAGAGGGGAGGTGGTGGGGGAAGGGGGATTAAAAAGTAGATTATGGTACCTTCCCATAGTCTATAAAAATGAGTCCTCTTTCCAACTCTTTATACTCCCTTTTCAGTCTGTTACTCCCTTGGAAGGAAGTTTAGAAAGGAAGGTGTGAGTGTGTGTGTGTGTGTGTGTGTGTGTTCCTCTCCTTAGAGAGCATGGCAGTCTTGCACTTTTAGAAAGGATAGTCATACTCCTCTCTGAAGACATTCAATTACCTGAGGCCAAGCCCACTAACTGGAATCACAGGGAATTAGACATCTATTGCTACGTAGTCCCAGGCCCGGTGGTGCTGAGCAAGCTGATTTCCTGGACCAACTTCATAATGTCTGATTGGTAGTAAGGGAGGCACAAAACAGTAAGCTCTGATATGATGACTAATCAATCAGGAGTTGAAAGCTCACACACGGGCATTCTGGGAAAATTCAATGAGGCTTTGGATGCTCTGCTAAAGCAAAAGCAAAAGGCCAAGGCAAACCTCTGGTTTCTTTTCCCTCAGGCTCCAACAGCTGCCATCCCTCTCAGCACGCCAGTGGAATGTTTTCTCTAAGTAAGAGCCTCATTTGCATACTATAGAAAGTGGTGGGAAGCCAGTGAATGAACAAATTTAACACCAACTCCTAGCAAATAATTATGGTCCTTTCTATTCCCCGAAGTTTCAATTCAAGAAAACTAGATCTAAGAGATAGACTTTTAATGTCTCTATGTAGAGGGAATGTCCTGATCTTTCTTCAGACAGCCCTGCACAGCTTCTGTAACTTTTCCTAATGATACCCCAAGCTCCACTCATTACCAACTAAATAGAAATAACTCTACTGAGGCTTCAAAAAGGATTCTGCTACCCACCATGGATTCTCCAAAAGCACTGGCCACAGCAACTCCAAAGAGACGCTTTATTAATGGGATAGCAAGGAACTCATCCCACCAATGTTCTGTGCAAAACTGCTTTTCTTTCATATCCTTTAACTGAAAGGTGAACTTAAATTTCTCAGACTATATCAGCAGATGGTGATGTTCTTTTTGCTGTCCTCAGACTCTAAACTTTTTAAATGGCACACATTCCATTTACTCACTCTGCAGCCTAAGTTCATTTACAATTGATTTAAAATTATAAAATAAATTATTGAAGAATAATATGCTATCATGTGGGGGGAGGCAGGTGATCAAGAAAACGAAAAAAAACATGAAAATAATTAAAGGAAGAGAGAAATTAGCCAGTTGAAAGTTCTGAGGAGAGGCAGCTCTTAGGACCGCTAGAGTTATTGAATAGGGAAACAGGACTCCAGCTCAATAGGCATTTGAATAAATAGCCCATAATTTTTATATAACATAAGCAAATTGGCTTATTTTAAAATATTACCCATCCTTACCTTATATTTAAGTTTTCTTAATTAAAATTGAAGTTAATATTTGTAGTAGAATTTATCCAACATTTTGCTCCACAGTGTTGGTTCAATATGACTGACCTCATTCTATTGACTCAATTAAAAGAGTTTTTGTGAAACAAATACATGAAAGTTGATTTTTTTAATTATACAATAATTCTAGTGCATCACTAAACTTCCATTCCTATGATTGATAAGATGGCAGGTGAGGAATATGTGCAGAGGAGTTTTTGAAATTCTTTGTTGTGGGTGAAGCAGAAGTACAGGGAAATGCCTAGCACAGGCCCATGGGTCTTTTGAGACATAAGAGATGGACAGCAGGAACCCATAGTAAGAGGCAGAAAGGCATGGCTGATCTCAGACTTGTCGCTGCTTCATCCCCACTCAGCCAGAGCCAAGCCCTTCAACAAGTCCCTTTGCTGTCTGAGTGTCTGCTCAAGCATGCATCCCCTTTCTGTGTAATCCTCTTCTTTAGTCCCTGGTGAACTCGCTACAATTCATTCTTCAGCACTCACGCTGCTTAGAAAAAGAAGTCTGGCCATTTTCACAAAGACATGAACTCCTTTACGTTCTCACTCCGGTAACTTCTACTTGTAACTCTTTAACCCTTTTGTGGAAATTGCCTTAAATAGCACAGCTTAGGCGGCAGCTAGAGACCCAAACATTTCCCTAATTAATATTTACAATACTAACAGTTTACCCAATTATTGGACTAGGACACATGACTAATAAATGTTAAACAAATATAATGAATGCCTCCCCCAAACTTATATACTCAGTCTATATTGGTGAAAATAAGTACAAGTGGGGTGATTTCATGAACCTAATTACTATCAAATAAAGTAAAAATTTGAGACCTAATTAAGCTCCAGGTTTTGATGCATTAATAGCTCTGCAAACATGCAGCTGCATATGGCACCATCATAATCTACACAACATGATTAACTTTCTGCTTTCTTAATATGGTTAGAAAATTGCCCTAAACCTCTGTTGGAAATCATCTGCTATATTACATTATCTGTTTTTAGTTACCATAGAGACTTCTAAAATCTTTAAATAAATATAGAGGGTGTACTCTTTGAAGTTACAGGGAAGTGAGAAAATTAAGGTGAAAATCAAAGCAGAAAGTTCAGCAAATTTAGGACAATATATAGATTCATTGGAAGGTAAGAAAAAGACCACTACTTAGAAAAATAGGGACATGAAACACAGGCAAAATATTTTAAAATTCACTGGAACAAATTAAATACAAATCCAGGCCAAAAGTATGCACATATTATACATTTGGATGTCTCAGCAAAGAAAAAACTCTCAGCATTTGGTTAAGACCTTGTCATTAAGGAAACTACCGACCAGTCAAATAAGCAACACTGAATAAGCAATGCTCAAGCAAATTCTGCAACCACCACCTCAAAGAACAATCTACAGAGAACTTCGGGCTCAATAATCTACATATAAAAACAAGACCATGAAGGGACACAAACAGATTTGCTTGAAAAAAAATATGTTACCCAAACTGGGGCTGGAATATTCTCTTCATTGGACACTGTTGTCTAATGAGCTAGATAATCAACTGTGCATTTTCTTATCCACATTACTTGAATTTGTAGATTCAGATATTCAAACCAGAAAATATGGAACTCCATATTGGAGAAAAATCAATGACTTATTTTCCAAAGGAGTTGAGAAATCCTCCTTAGCCAACCATCATACCTTCAGTTTAGGCCAACTCACTGGAAGAAAATAACCATAGAACACCAGAACACAAGAAAGCTATAAAGATTCTCAACTGGTCATTAACTGTTCTCTTACATAATAGGTACATTTCACCTGTCAGTGACTTAGACGTAAAGAGGAAAACTGTTTTCTTATCTTGACACAGCTAATGCCTAGAACCATGGAAGAAGGATGTCCTGAATCAGATGTAGCTATGCAGGATGACACCATGCAAGGAGTGGAGGATACCTCCAAATCTTCTTTCCTATGTATCGTCAATTACTGGTGCTTTCTATTGGGTGAATCCTAAAGTTATCAGCTACGGAGAGAGCCTATGTGATACAGTACTCAGGACCCAGGCTCCTGAGTCACATCACAGAGCATGTAAAAGAAAGGTATGGTTTGAGGTCTGATATGAATAGAACAATGGAGATGATACAGGCCAATGGCTAGTTTTCAAATGTACAGAATGCTTAAACAATTCAGAAACGCCACAAAGTGTATTCTCTCGAATGCTATAAAGCATAAATAAATAAATGCTTCCTTGTGTTATATGTTCTTAGGAAGTGAATTATTCAAGTTGTCAGAGTACATAAATTACATCTCTTTATTCACAGATGTGGAATAGGCTCCCTTCCTCAAATCTTTTGTTGTTGTTGTTGTTTTGCTACAGGGCAAATCTTGACTTAAAAATAGCAAGGGAAAAAATTTCAAGAGAATTGTTCATTTAGAATGAAAGACAATCTATGGATTATTTAAAGAAAAAAAAACAGAACTCTTTGCAGCACATCTTAGATGTTTTCAACATCACTCGCAGTGGAGAGAATCATCATAGGCTGACAAGCACCATCACGGTCTATGACTCCCCACAAACCCAAGTGCACCAGTGGAGCTTATTGAGCACATGCCAAAATGTTCCTGGCTCAGATGAACTAGTTAAGCAAAGAAGAGGCTCTTGGGAAGCTTACTCACTGTAGTGTTATCTGAACTTAGGTGCAAATCACTGAGGTAATGAATTCAGCAGAAAGAGCTTTCATTACACATCTGTCTACCAGGTTTGGGTCTACGACTCAGTGGCCAGATATCTCACAACAGAAATATGAGTTATTTATGACACACTGCCTTTCACTATAAACTTCAGAGAGAGCTTCTTTCTAACAACAATTACAGGATAGCATTATTTTTTTAAAAAATAAGGTTTCAATTCTAAAGGTACTCATTCTAAACAATGGGATCTCTCTTAAAGAATGAGAAATGAAGAGAAGAAAACAGGAAATCTTTAAAGCCTGTCATCGAAATCCATGCTCCCAGGTCATGAATTTTACTCCACGAGATGTAGGGTTATGGCAGTTACAGCAACAAGGATGAAGTTTAGAACCTGGGCTGTCCTAAGAAGACTCGGCTGTGGAAATTATTTTGGAGGAAATATCTTCACTTTTCTCCCTTTCTGTGCTGTATTGGTTTGGTCTGTTTGTGTTAAGAAGATCATCTGATGTCTGTTCCTTACTTATTTTTATTAATTCTTCAAGAATTTCCTACATTATACTTAGAACACTTTTCCCCCTCCCCTATTTCCTCCCATATCTATCCCTTATTCCATACTTAGATAACTCTGTTGTCACCTTTTTCCACCTATCAAGTGTCATCAGTGCTGCCTATTTGCTCTTAGAAGTGTGTCCATCCACTGAAGCATGCTGTACTAACCAGAGGCCCCATCTTAAAGAAAGTCAACCCCCTCTCTCCCAGCAGCTATCAATTACCAGCAGCTTTTCTGACAGTGTGGGACCTTATGCTCTCTCTACTCTCCACCCTGGGAATTTGTCTGGCTTGAGTTTATGCTGATAGTGTGCATGTGATCATACCTTCCGTGGGTTCACACTGATTACTTTATGTTTCTGCCACTTCGGGTCCTTACAATTTTCCTGGTCCTTCTGTTAACATTCCCTAAGCCTTGGGAGGAGGGGTATAATATAGATATCACACGTAGGGCTTGCGTACTCTGCAATCACTATTTTTTGTACCTTGAGCAGTTGTGGGTCTCCGGGTTAATTACCATCTACTTAGAAAAGAAGCTTTGTAGTTAAGGATTGAGAGCTGAATTAATCTGTGGCTATAATGTCATTAGGAGTTGGTTTACTATTTTACTCCAACAGTTACTCAATAGTCATGGGTTCTCCCTTAGGGCCTATGACCTCTCTAGAGACCTACCTAGTCTGATAATGGTGCCAGGTAGGAATTCCATCTTGTGGAGCAGGCCTTAAATCCCAGAACATTTTCTTAAAAACAGACTATTCTATGAGACAATACTTGATGAAGATCTTAAATACCAGCAAGTGTGAAATGATCTTGCAGATCATTCATTATGTAATTTCTGCCCCTTATGTATCTTTTTTGGAACAAAGGCTTTGCTTTGCTATTCCCTTTACTTGTTCTATTTTTCTGCTTTTTTTTTTTTTTTTTTTTTGCTGTTCACTTATTTTTAGAGAGAATCTTAATGGTGTGTCTCAAAATTGTGAATCTCTTCTTTCAGATTAGCTGTGCTCCACCAGGCTTAGCTCCATTCAAGGTCTTAATATAGGGTGATTATCCTGGACTAGCGGGACACCCAGACTAGAATAACAAAAATCCTCAAAATAGGACATGAGGATCAGAGGTGCAGGTAAGGAAGAAGGCCTTGTGAGCAGCATCTTAGGAAGAAAGAACAGAAGAGATGCTGATCTCGGCCTTGAGGTTAGAGGATGCAGCCACGGACTGAGAATCATAACTAATAAATATCTCTTAATGAGTTCAGAAAACCTTTACATAACAAAAATAATGACAAATAAATGTAAATATTTGAAAATATATACCAGATAACCTAAGTAGTTATTCTAAAGAAAAATATCATTGTTTACAAGAGCCTTGGGACTGTTAGAATTCTCATTATAATAAGCATCTACACTGGACAAAATGGCTAGGAGCTGAGTATATTTCCTCTACGCATTGCTACACTTTCCTTTCAATATCACAGTAACCCTGTCATCATCTCTGGCTGGGTCTTCTATTATCTTCCCTGGGACACGAGAGGCTGGAGCTACTTTTTCAGGGTGCTTTGTGCAATCCCATCTCTTTCCTGGTTCATTGACTTGTGTTTGACTTGGAAACCATGCTTTCACAGTTACAACTTCTGAGCTTCTAAAGAAATTCATTGTTTATAAAAAGCCGTGCTCGTGGCTGTGTGTGCGTTTGTATATGCCTATATGAAAGTTCAAGTCCTTGCCATTTACCTAGAAAACATTTTTTTCTGTGTCTTAAGAAAAATATCCAGTGGTACAGAAATTTGGGGAAGATCTTTCTGTGTCCAATTAACAAAACTACTCACTTTTGAGTATTATTGGTCTTGATTGTTGGAATCAAATGATACTGTAAATTCTATCCTAAGATGGCACAAAATTCGATGTGTGACCTATATTTAGTCTCACCAAAATGTTAATATCATAAAATAAACCTGTCTATGCCTCTCTTTCACTTAGCTCCAATATCGTTCTATCAAAATGTATTTATTTTGACTGCTATACATTAATTCACTTTGATTTGTTTAGGGAAAAGTATTAAGATAAATGAGTATGTGGAGAAAATAAAAAATGAAAAAAAGTCTAAATTTAGTTTGTTAATAGCAGTAGTTAAAAGTATAATGAAGCATCATGAAGTTGGCTGTGCTTTGATTGTGTTTGTTTTTCTAGTAAGGCTGTAGCCTTGTGTCTTCATACTGAATATACCAGTATATATAACTGAATATATTGATGCTGGAGTCACCGGGTAATGAACTATGATGAGCCACTGTAAATTTTGTAATGATATTTACAGAAAAATGATGAGTCTCACTAAGGGGTAAAAAACAATGGGGGGGGGACAAAGTATACCAATCAGTAAAGAGGTAATAGTAACTCCAGAGCAACACTAAAAAACGTAAAAGTTACAAGAAATCAGTGGCAGACCCAGAACAAAGCACAAATCCATATTATAGAGTTTATTTTAGACCTGTGATAGTTAGGTGGCTGACATGGATATATAGTTAAAGACAGTCTTGTTATTAAAGGGTATTACAGAAAGAATCAAACATTAGGAATGTCAACATCCCAAAGATGTTGAAATAGGCATCACTGGGACTGCAGATTTTCTGGAAAACGTTAAAGAAACTTTGGAGTAATGCATGCAAAATGGCAAAGGAATAGAGTATATCTAAACTATAGTTTATTTACAGAATTTTTAAAAAGCAGAAAAAGAAAATTAAAAAACAGGCAAGTTGACTTGACAGAAAATTAAAGATAGTTTCCTCACCTGCGATGTCTGCCTGTATCTCTGCTAGACCCCATCACCACACCACTATTCTAAGAAGTCCTGAAGTCTCGAGATAACCCCAAGAAGCTCTTTCATCTTCTGTTTTTAATCTTGTGCTCTTTTCTTCTATGCTTATATAAAGTCTATCCCTAAACGTTCAAGTGCTAGAATCGAGGTACAGATATCACGATATCGAGAGTAAGTAGACTCTTTAAGAGGTTTCACCTGCCACAGACGCAGGCCAATCATCTGTGAGTTTGAGGCCAGCCTGATCTACATAGCTAATTCTATGCAGCTAGGCGGTTGGATGCACACAGAAATAAGTGCACCCAACCCTCCTTTTAGGAAGGTTTAATTTCCATATCATGGGAGTGGGCTCATTTGTGTGGAGCTTGATTCCCTACAATGAGAGAGGTTTTAAAAGGCAAGGCCACCTACTCTCTATCTCTCTCACATGTAATCTTACTGTGGGATGCCATGTGCTATGTTGTAGTGCAGCATGAAGCTCCTGCCAGTTGCTGGCACTGTGGGCTTGGAATCATGAACAGTAATTTAAAGTGTAAATTAAAGCTTGCTTTCTTTATAAAATTGTAGCTGGATATACTTTGTTACATATAATAGACTAAGACAATTCCAAGTATTACTTTATAGCAGAATGGGTTTATTACTGTTAAGATGTTATCAAGAGATAACACTCCCTTTTGAGTGCAATATTGTGCATTCACTTGCTCTTTATTGTAGTGCATAAGGCCTTTTATGGTATGCTCTTATTTTCTCTTTAGTCTTATTTTCCATCATTAATAAATTTGAGTTTAGCCCTTAACTCATGGAACGTAGCCTAATCTCCATTCCCAGAAATTTTTATTTGGGAAATTCCCAAGCACACTGGCCTGCAACTAGAAAATCATTCTCCAAGTGGGACCCTGCGGAGAACCATCAATTGATAAAGATAGCCTTCCACTGTGCAAACGTACTTCTTTTCTCTTTTCTGCTCAGTGTGAGAACTGTGATCACTAGAGAATACTGCAATAAAAACTAGGACAACAGGAAAAGGCAATTGGTAGATGGTCCATAAACATTTCTGAAAATATTACTATTCTGATTTTTAAACTTATTTTCTTGTTCTTATAATAAAAATTTCAGCAACTATTACTATTTAAATACACATTTAAAATGATACTGTATTCTACAAGTACCAACTCTGCTGCTTCCAATGTTCTTATTTTATATTCATTGATAAAAGTCTATTTCTTCAAAAAATGTAATATACTATATTGGTAGTAAGTGATGGGCTTTTAATATATATTTAATGAATTAATACATGAACCTAATAATGAAAACACTGAATAATCAATAGTAGGTCTTTATTGAGATGTCCATAAAGAACATAAAAGATCATAAAAATATATCTTTCTAATTTTTTTCTATAGCAGTGATTTTTTATTTGAAAAATATGCCCTTACTCTATATTTATTGTTAAATTATTATTTTCCTCTATATCTGCAACACCTATGAGTGTAATTGGGAAAAGTATTTGTATAGCACCTTAATGAAACCTGTGTCCTTCATTGTGATATGTTATAATTCTGAATTTTTAATAGAAAATGTTTCTTCATAATTAAGCTACATCTTTACTAATTAAATTTATACATGAAAATAAAGTTTAATTCTAACAGAAGTTAACAAAGAATTAAACAAGGGAACTATTTTGTTCAACCAAAGGTAAAACACTGAATATCTGAATACTACCAAGATGTCTGTACTTCCATTGAAAAATCAGCGAATTATTTTATTAATATTAATGAACTTATTTTGTATATTATGTTCTCCCCTTAAACTGTAAGCTCCATATTAAAAGAGAAAATTAAAGTCAGAGAACTGATATGAACCAAGACCAAGACCTACAAAGTGCAGACATCAAAACAGTGTGGTATTGGTAAAAGAATAATAAATAGATCAATGGAGTGGGGATGGAAGAAATAGCTCAGAAATAGAAAAGCCACATGAATGTAGTCAATAGTTACCTGATAAAGGATCAAAGGCAATAAAACAAAGCCAATGTGGTCCTCCCAGCAAAGTTACTGGGAAATTGGGTATTCTTGTGTAAAACAACTCAAGAACTTTTGGGGAAGAGGAAACTATGAAATGCTGACCTCTGTGCATGACGTGGATGTAGTATGCACCCACTCACAGAAGCCGTGGTGCATGCACAAGACCTGTACAAGAACAAGCCTATCAAAATTCTAGCATAGGAGCAGCAGGATTTTCTATGGTCCACCCATATCAGAAGAGCTGCTAAAGGAAGAAACCATTCTCCTTAGAAATTAGGACGTTGGGTCTTCACTCATACTCCAGTGGATGGCCACACACACCTGTGCACATGTATAGCACTAATGGATTCAATGGGTTATTAAGAACAAAAACTAAAAATGAGTACATGAATCTTGGTGGATGATAGGGTTGGGAACACTCAGGGAAGTTAGAATGAGGCAGCTGAGAATTAATATTATTGATCACTATACAGTGTATAAATGTATGAAAATTTCAAAGAATAAAAAGTAAATATAAAAGGATATGGACACCCTCTATTGCTTAACAACTTTTAGTGACAATAAACAAATTCTCATATGACTCAGCAATTGTTCCCTCAATTTATTCAAATGAATGGAATACTTAGGTTCACACAACCAATTGCACATGAATATTATCTTAATTTTCTGAGCTTGGGAATAACCAAGATATTCTTCAGCAGTCAAAATAATGAACAAACTATTATATACATCAAGCTTAAATGGATATAAAGGAAGCTTACACATACACACACACACACACACACACACACACACACACACACACATATATATATGAATGACTAGGGGATATATAGTAATATATGTATGACTAAGGAATAATTATTATATTATATATGACTAAGAATTATATATATGTGACTAAGGGGTAATTATTATGTGTTATATATATTATATATGACTAAGTGTTTTATATATTTATAAATATACATATATATTACTAAGGAATATGAAATTATATATATAACTAAGAAATAATATAAAATATATATATATGACTAAAAATAAACTGAAAAAAGTAGAACACTCTGCAAAATGTAAAATTGTGTATGAGTCAGTAAAATTATGAGTGTTTATCAGTAAGTACAATTGTTTGGAGGAAGTAAGGGAATGAATAAACAGAGCATGAAGAAGTTCTTATCATGAACCTAACATGAATGAAGAGAAAATAACAGGTATGTATCATTAATGTGAAATAGTTAAAACACGTAGGCAGGTTTAACTCAGCCTGTATTTTAATTCTTAGGAAAAATGATATTAAAATATTTACATAGTTATTTTCTGCACACTGAATTGACTAAAACAGAACACAGATTAACGATGAGTGTCTGAAAACAAAAGAATGTCTGACCATATTAGCGCAATTTAGGTAATAAAATAATTTAAAATATGTGGCTTTTAAAGTTTGATTCTTGAGTGACTCACTGCCTGTAACATAGTTCTCTCTTGGACAGAATTGGGTTATTTATGCGAATTAAGGAATTGCATATTGTTAAGGCCTTCATTCCTCTTTTGTTTTTGCTGCTAAATTAATCTATAAAACATAGTTATTATTGTCTAAATGTAGTATTAAGTGTCTGGGTTGTTTTTTTTAACTTATTAAATTCTATCCCTAAAGTCTATTAACAGCATAATAGACATCAGCCTAAATTAAATTCAATATGTAGAAAATGGAGAAATGAATTATACAAAGCAGGTAAAATTTATGAGTCAAGAAGAGTACGATTATTTGATCATTCAAAGAATCTAAGAACTGGTCATAGTGTTTCCCCTTACATCACACATTGTTCCCTATTACTGATCAATGAACCACATCTCTTGAGTATGTATCACAGGTGTGCCTGCCACAGTTACATTTGGATGATTTTCCTTCAATTTTATGTTAGAATTATAAAAAAAGGTATGACTGTGTCTAATCTTATTACACTGACAGAGAGTTAGTTGAGAACAGATGTTGGGGAGATGGAAGTAATGCAGACACTAAAACAAGATCTCAGGATCCCTGCATCCCATGATTTTTCTTAGAGAATCTAATGATATTTGGGTTGTGTGATTCAACAGAGCACCTTTAGATAGCTAATCCCACCATTGTGTTTTTGCTTACACATTTCAATATTCCGCGAAGCCCAGGATTACTTTTTATAAACCAAACCAAAACTGTGAGTCTGAGGTGGACACAGCATCAGGGTTCTGAAAGAAATCATTATTTAGTGATAAATCACTTGCTGTCCAGACAGTCGCATAGACAATTGCATCTTCATATCTCACAGTGTGTGAGTCCATTAGATCAATGAGCTCAAATATCTGCTCCTAAGATACCAAACTTTGATTAAGCTAACTAGTTTTTGTGGTAAATATAACTGCATGGCAATAAGTTTTCTGTCTTTTGTTACCCTTGCTTTAAAATAAATATAGCTGAAATCATTCATTCAGGCAGCTTTGAAAGTCAGTGATTCAAATGGGTAAGTGTGATGGGCTCACCTTAATGCTGTATTTGAAAGGCTCAATGGGAAGGGACAGAAAACTCTTCTGGAAGGTTCTTGGGACTCTACTGACAAATGGAACTGGCAGGTACAAGTGAAGCCCCAGAGGAATCACTGAATGCATTGCGTGTAAGAATCTGGACCAGGTCAAAGAGACAGAAAGATCGGAGCATCAGTCAGGATCCTGTCTGAGGATAGACATGGCTCTCAGAGTGGTAGAGGTGTCAGCAGGGGAAAGGGGTGAGAATAGAGACTCTCCAGGTCTAGTCATTAAGGCCGGCGATCTGGGTAAGTGCTGAGAAAAAGAATTCACAATGACTTGACATATTCCTGTATCCCAACCTTCTGCTTCCTGCTCACTTAAGACTTAACAAATCCTTGTGCGCCATGTTTTATCTGAAGATGACTATCAGGGACTGCTTGTAAAGGTCCACGCGAAGACTAATTTTTACTCTTAGATAAAAATATCACAAAACATTTTGAGAGACATGAGAGGTTCAAGCAGCAGTCTAGCAGAATTCAAAACAGAGGAAAAATTACTGTTGGCTGACTAAACAAGACAACTGATGCATAAACAAGGGAATTGATCCCATTTGGGGGAATTAACTCTACTCTACAAAGCCTACAGCTAAACACACCAAGGGCCATGTTGAAACGCAGTGTAGTGATCATTATATATTTAAAAATGCAGAAACTGTAATTATAAGTTTTTAACTCACCCAATGCTTTTCTATGCACCTTCTATGCAATATCAATATATTTAAGGGATAAAAGGAAGAGGAACCATTGGTCAAATGTTTTATGGCCACAGTTGAAAATTGAGACCTTGAATTCAGGGTGCCTCCATGCAAAGGCAGCTTGGGATTGTTTTCTTATCACATAGATTCTCCTGAAGATTGGAAAGGATTCATGAAACAGGAATCTCTTTCCCCAGCAAGTGAAGTAGTACATTGGAATAAATTTTTATACTTTCTTACTGTTGGGCTTTGTGCAGACTCTTTGGAATAAAAATATCCCACAGAATAAGGGAAAAGAGACATAGATAATTTAAGATATATATAAATGGAAAACAACAAAATTCTAGTCTATCTGGAATATGAAAAATAACAGTTTATGGAAGAGTGGGCCAATATCAGGTAAAATCAGGCAAAAGAGTTTGGCCAAAATATTTGTATTCATTCATATTTATGACAAATCCGTCATTGACATACTATTAGTAAGCTCTTGATCATCAGATGATTTTATCTTTATCTTTCCAGGCAAATTAACTGCCTTTTTCAAGCATTTATTCCCAGTCTTTGTGCTGAAAAATTCTGCACTTGGATTTCTTTTATTTACCAAAAGATGAACATATATGCATATGTACCTCATTAGTAGTATTAATTATGTAATTAGTAATGATACTGTTCATCATAATCCACAATAACACTAACCTTAATCCTTTCCTAGATATCACTGCATATCTGTTGAATAGCAAAAATGTTAATTAAAGTACCCACACTACTCAAATATCTTCTGTTGAAATGTTTTCCATTAGGAATCCACACACTATTTGACAAATACCAATTTATTTTCAAAGGATGAGCAAACAAATTTGCCCTAGAGAGGCAGCTTGGGGGCTGAAACTGCCTTGATTAGAATCCTCAAAATTAATCTCTGTATTCTGGCCCAGTCCACTGCAGGTGAGGACAAAGTACTGACCTTTAAGAGCACATGACTCTACAACTAGAATATTAGCAGGCGTGGGCTTCTAACTCATTGACAGTTCAAGAATAGCAAAGAAAGGGAATGCTTCAGAACAAAGTTTTGAACTTTTAGAGTAAAAGTTAATTAACTCTTGTTAGTAATAAGTCAAGAGAAGAATATGTACATGATATGCTGACATTCATAAAGTGAGACAAACAGAAAAATTTCAGGGACTTACTAAAAGATATTTTTCTTTAAAATAGCCTGATTGAATCACTTTGAACATCTTTGTGAACTACACACACTGTACATTTCTTATCTAAATAAGCTTGTTGAATATTCCTGCTACCAAATAATACTCAGTTGTTAAAAAAAATGGCCTACACTTTGTATTTGTTAGGACATGGTGATAGTATCAACTGAGTGCAAAGATAAAAATAAAAATGATCATTAAGGTCCACATGGGGATACGGACAGATTGGAGCCTGACCATTGGTGAGTTAGTTTAGAATAGAGAGTGTCTAAAATAGGCAGGAAAATGAACCTGTTTTCAATAAATAAAGTTCCTGGGCATCTTGCTTTAAGACTGGCTCATGGAGATAACTTGTGAAGTGAGTAATATAGGATCACTAATGGGGACACAAAAAAGCATCATTGCATTAATGCAAAGATGCTAATATTCCCACAAATAAATCTGAACGATTCGAACAGCCTTATCTATGTGAGGATGGAAATCAACCAGATGTGCTCACAGTTAGCAGATTGTCTGTGCAGGTAGGGCCACAGACACACTTGTCAAGTTGGTGACGGGTCACTTACTATTAGATTTGGGACATTTGTCCTCTAGTTCTTGTTTCTATGATACAGATACCAACTCAAAATAACATAGGAGGAGAGCAGGCTTTGAAAAAGAGTATGACAGATACCTTATATTTTGTTACCAAATCTGTAAATGAAGTGCTTTAGATATGAAAACAAAATCTATTACTGCGAAAATGTTCAGAGAATGGAAATTTTTTTTTCCTTGATTAGTTGAGTGTCAGCTTCAGGTGTTTATTACTGAATGCTCTGGGAACCACTCTTATGTCATAGATGATGATTAATGCCTCAGGATGAAGAGAAGAGAACTAATAAAATTAATGAATGAATGAATATATATATATTCATATAGTACATCCCATATATACTAACTGGAATACACACACGCGCGCATATATATATGTATATATACATACATATATATATGTACATACACATACACTAGCTGGACCATAGCCTGTAAGCCATTCTAATAAATCCCATATGATAAATATAAGAAAATCAATATATATCGGATTTATTACTGTGGTTTACAGGCTATGGTCCAACTAGAACAGCAATGTCTGTCTACAAATGGAAAGTCCAAGAACCCAGTATTTTCATTCCTTGAGGCTAGATGTCTCAACTCATCTTCAGTATCCACTGGAATCTGAAGATTTAGACTCTAATACCACTGAAGGAATGGACTTTACCACTGAGAACAAGGCCATGCAGGAAAAGAGAAATAGCTTCCATCTTTCGTGTCCTTTACATAAGCTACCACAAGAAAATGTGGCTCAGATTTAGCGTGGGTCCTTCACAGGTATGCCAAGAATCTTGGTCTTTTAGTTAATTTCAGGTGTCATCAGACTAACAACCAAGAATAGCCATCACACTTAGGTCACTTGATATCAAGAGTCTCATCTTAAGGAATACTATAAACATCTCAAGAACTTGTCATTCCTTGCCCTGTGCTCATTTCTGAGAAGCAATAAGTTGGCCAGACTGGGGAAATGAGACAAGTAATAGGAATCACATACAGAGCACCCACCTTGCTCTTAAGCATCCACTAGTTCCCTTTGGGCTTAGGTTTATCTTAAGTAGAAGGGGGAAGGGGTCTGTTCTAAGAAACGCCTTTCCCTTCTTTTTATCCCATGTGGTTTATGTGTGTCTGCCTTTTGCTTAGTACTAAAAAAGTCAAATCAAAACAAGGGTTCTTCTAGGTTACTGTCAGATACAAACAAGTCATGACAGTGGCCCCAGTTCTCAGGGTACTGACAGCGTGCTCAGAGGAGCTTGTTCCGTGAGTGTCCTCTCTCCTTCCTGCGTGAAATTTCACTGCAATGACACAGTTAGCATGGGACAGGGCTATTAATCATAGTTTTACAAGTGAGCAGATAGGACTTGGCAATCGTCACATCAGGAATTAAAACTGCGTGCCTGAGAGTTTTAGTTGGTGATAGTCCCTGAACCAAAGACAAAAAAGTGTCATTACTTGAGACAGCTTTAAATAAGATAACGCAGCATGGCTTTGGGCTAAGGTTACTTTTGCTCTTGCTTTAGCCAATGCCTGCATGTGTGAGAAGGCTGTCTTGCCTGGACTCTATGGGCCTTAGTTTTGCTCCCTGTAAAATAGGTGACAGTCAGGCAAACATAAAAGGAAAGATTTAAGGAGAAATAATATTAAACATGGGGTTAGCTGTAACTCAGTTCTTGATGAATGTAGTGTTTATTAATAAGAAAATTAAAGAGAAACAACACAGTTTTTGACACAATTATATGTAACTGGAGACTGTGCCATCATTTCCCAATCATCCAGACCCAAATAATCACACAGAAAATATATTAATTACAACACTGCTTGGCCAATGACTTAAAAGTCGTATTCCTACCTAGCTCCTATATCTTAAATTAACATATTTCTATTAATCTGTGTATCACCACGAGGCTGTGACCCCCAGTAAGGTTCTGGCATCTTTCTCCTTCATTAGCTACATCTCCCTGACTCAATTTTGTTTCTCCCTACATTCAGTTTAGTTTTCCCGCCTAGCTCTATTTTGCCCTACCATAGGCCTATTTATTACTAAAGTAATAAATAGTAGTAAAATATATTCACAGCATACATAGGGGAGTCCCACTTCAATTATAGCCTAGATATAGATGAACACTGGGGTTATAGGATTCAGGATTTAGGTGATTCCATGTTGAAAAGTAAAATATTGATTTAATGACTAATATAATACAGTGATTACTTCTCATTGGCCTATCTGACAGAGAAACAGTTGGCTGCCTATGGTTATAAAGTCGCTTAATGAGGTGTCTCTGTCTAAAATGTCACATAAAATTCCTAAGTAGACAGAAAAATAGTGCTGGACCCAGCCTCCTCTTATCTCTGACTTCAAATTCTATACATTTTCTGGTTTTGTCTATCATCTGGAACCTAATGCCAGGGTGGCCTGCTTCTAGCTAACATACAAATTTGAAAAGTATAAAGAATTGCTTAATAAAATCATACAGCCCTATTTAAGGGCAAAACATATTTTTCTAAAAGGCTTCTGGTATAATATGCTATTTTATATAATTCAGATTTGCAAATTATTTTATATGAAAAAGTATATGCTTTGAAGTCTTTTGTGGTACACTCTTAAATTATATATTAGTAAAATTTCTAAGTACTTGAATTCCCAGAATGCCTCTAGATAATAATCAAGCTAGCACAAAGTTAAGATAGTAAAAAGATCAGCTTGGTAGCTGCTACTTGAGGAAAGGGTATTATCTAGGGTCAATTGCTGTGAAATAATCCTTTTGTACACTGTAAAGATTTGTCTGGGATTGGTTTAATTAAAAAACTGGCCAGTAGCCAGTCCGGAAGTATAGGTATGACAACCAAATTAAAAATAATGGGAAGAAGAAGGGCAGCGTCAGAGGTATTGCCAGCAGGACACAAAGGGAGTAAGATATGCTGGAGTACAGGTAAAGCCAAGAGTCACACGGCAATACCTAGATTCATAGAAATGGATTAATTTAAGTTGTAAGAGCTAGTTAGTAATGAGCCTGAGTTATCAGCTGAGCATTTAAAATTAATATTAAGTTTCTGAGTGGTTATTCAAGAGTGGCCACTAGCACAGAAAATCTCAGACTGCAGTCAGTTTGGGGAAAATGACACAAGACAGCCAGGACTACTGTGGGGTGAGTGAGTTGAATGTTCCCCCTGTGGTGTCCTTATATTTCACACTATATTTTGATGTTTGTGCATCATTATTGTGGCAATAACTCAGAAGAGAAAGTAGGACATATGTTCCTCTCCCTCTGTCATAGTTTATATAAATGACAATCAATTTCACTATTCAATAATTAATATAACCCAAGCTGCTGATGACTGATAGTCCATAGATAGATGAAGAGGAAGATCTCAGTTCATCAGAAGCCAACTGTCAAATAGGACAAAGAATAGTAAAAATAGGAGCAATTAATCATTATAGGTGTTGAGTTGTAAATCTTTAATTGATGTAGTAATGAGGTTAGGTTTATTAAACATATCTAGAGAGAAAAGTGTCTTAGAATAGGTGATTGATAATTCTATTCTTATGAGATTATAAACTCAGATGTTGAGGAATGTCAGGTAAATATAAAACAAGGTTATCTGGGGCCCATAGCCAACATACCACGCATCCCCCCTGGAGAAAAGCTGCTTTCCATCTCTGGTCGATTATAATTAGGATGGAACAGAAACTTGAAGGTTCATGTCTTCTACTTTTCAGAGAAATTTAGAATGCTTTCCCAAAATTACTGATTGAAATTTTTGCTCAGAAATTTTAATCTATTCATACTTACTTGACAGCCCAAAGCCTAATAATAATAATAATAATAATAATAATAATAAAATTAGAGCACATTTTTACTTTGGCTTGCAAATTTTCACAATGGTAGACAGCTTGTGAAGGAGATCATATGAGTAATTTCCATTTGTAGATGGTAGAATACAATAATATAGTCTCTTAACTATACAAGTACATATAATGTTTCAGCAATCAAAGCAGTTTTGATAGCTAACAGTGACTATTTCCATTTCAAATGTTCAGAAGGGAATTGATGAAAATCTATCTGAGTTGTATTTCACAGCTTGTCTATCTTCTAAAATATGCTGGACTAATATAAAAAGGCAGTGGAAATATAGCATTAGTTTATTCATTCTTATAATTCTGTATATTATATTATTCTCTAAGACATAAATGCCCAAGAGACCAAGACCATGTCTTAGAGTCATGTCCCGTGCACTAATAACACTTGGAATATTATACAATCCTGTGTTTCTTTATCAGAATCAGCCAGAAGAAAACATCTGGTTCTAAAGCTTCTGTTTTCATTTTCAGTAGGTCTTGAGTAGGGTCTAAGCTATTGTGCTTCAACCACATCTCTACAATGTACCCAATGCCTGCCCATTCTGTGTCGAGCAGAGTTTTGAAAGGTAGCTTTTTCTTTCCAACAGAAATAATGAAAGAAATAGAGTAGACTACACTTTCCTTTTCATAAATACATAGTTATTTTGTTTCTTATTATACTCCCAGCTCAAGGTATTCTGAAAAATAAAAGAATATATTTATTGTCAGGTAAACAATAAAAGCCCTCTTCCTTTTTATCTTTCTATTTTTTTTTCATAAAATTACTTCTAAACTTGAGGAGATTACTTCCGGTAGCATATTCCTGAATGTTTTATACAACGTTTTAGCTCAGGCTTGACTTATGAATATCCTTCATGGACATGAACTTTGTTATATTCCTGTTCACTCTTTACTTTCTCCATAATTGACAACATCTCACCTAGTCTTACTACTTCATTCTTTCAGTAATCTCTGTAAATCATTCAGGCTTTATCAGAATGTCCTACAACAGAATTTTGAGCCCTATCCAAATACAAAAATATGATTAGTTCTACTCAAAACTTTACCAAATCATGTAACTTTGTTGTTCACCTCATTTTAGAATGTTGACTTGCTCAATTGCAATTCAATACTGATTTTTGCTAGACTGTCATCAAGAACTGGTTAACTCAGATTTAGATATTTTCCCTTATAAACAAATGATAGCATATTATATAACATTTTACTTTACCAACCTATTTTGCATATTATTTCCAGGGTATGTTTTTCATAACTAAAAATTCTCTATTAATTTGCTCATCCATATAGTTACACAAAATATCCTTGTAAGACTGTTTGCTGCTAACCTATTTGAATAGCTTTATCCTCTTCCCAAAGACTTAGATATATCTCATTGCAATTAAAATGGCCTATGACCTTCTCTGGGAATACATGCCCTCAGTCACTATTACTATTCACTATGATTTGATATCATTCTCATTTGGGTTTAGCCCTAACTTACACTCTGATATGAATACTATTTACCCATAGAAATTTCAGAAACAAGCGTATCAAGTTTAATTTCCAGTTTATTTGAACTTCAAACACTATGTTACAATTAGAGTATCAATGTGAATAATGAATACTGCATATTATTAATTCAACAGATTGTTTGCTTCTATGGATATCGTAGTTCATGAAAGAGTTGAGGGTTCTACCTCAGTGCTGTTCACACTGCACTGAAATCAGGAAACAATAGATGTGTATGTAGGCAATAACAGGTCATCTCGAGAACTATGAAAGAAAAAGAACAACACCATATGAAGAGATAATTCTAATTGGGTTATTATTTATTTAAAAAACACGTGAGAAGGCAGTATTTGAAGTGTGACAGTAAGAAAATGATGAGGGAGGAGAATTCTAGATATTGGAAGGCTTCTCCCTAAACAAATGTGATAAGGACCCTAATAATTTGTCATGTTTGAGAACAATGCTGGATCGGTATGATCAGAGCCTAAGGAATAAAGTTGAAAGGAGACAGGTTAGAAAGGTCAATACCATAGGCATTAAAAGACGTGTAAAGGAGATTTTAGTTTAAGAAAACTGGAAAGGTTAGAAGAAGGTTCATCCACGTTCTGATGAACATGAGTGACGTTGGGCCACAGTCAAGCAAGAGCAGAGGAGACACAAACGCAAAGGATGCAGGGCAGATCAAAGTAACCATTGGGAACTGCCAGGTTTAGAGGAACGGCAAATAGAATGAAGAGGTGCTGGCAGCTTTGAAGTAGATCTTAAGGGTTGGACTTTCATGGACTTATAGTAGAATTTATATATATGAATTAGAGGTCTTAAATCTGATGCCTACAGTCCATACATTGTTATACCGAGAAGGCTTATTCATGAACCCAAACTTTATTTACTGATTTTGACAGTTTTCATATGGTTATATACATGAATCACAGTTGTTTTTTTCTTATAGAAAACTGTGTTAATTGTGTATCTCTGTTTTCCTGGTGATTTTCTTAATAATATACACTGTTAACATTTTTGTAGAGTGTAAATAATGATAGTAAGGTTTTAAAATTTCCTTAAGAAAGCCTGTTATATATATATATATATATATATATATATATATGTGTGTGTGTGTGTGTGTGTGTGTGTGTGTGTGTGTGTGTGTGTGTGTGTGTATGTGTGTGTGATTTATTTTTTTTTAATTTCAATAGCATACCTTTCTATACTATTTCATATACCATGGTTTGTTTCAAGTCACAGGTCATACAATCCACTCAAACACAAAACCTAATTCTTAGTCTATCATTAATATCAACCTGAAATCCATTTTTATAACTTTGGCTCAGTGACCATACATGACTAACCCTACAAATCTTAATTTAACTGTCTTTCTTCAATATCATCTCTAATATTATTCTTGATTGAAATTTTTATTTTTCTTGAGTTATTCTAAAACATCAGGAAACACTAAGTTCCCTTAAATTCAGGCAAGCAATCATATTTATGGACATTACATCTGCATGAGACCTGATACTTTGCTATAGTATGAAGATTCCTTTTTTTTTCAGAAATATCTAGAAGTTGATGACAGTGTACATAGATATTATGTTTGTCTATGGTAAAGTGAATCCATCCATACTGTATATCTAAGAATTGATAAAGAAAATAAATAAGTGCAATTTCAATGAATAATATATTAATATTAAAAATAAAATAGGTGATTTTTAAATATAAGATTAAAACCAGCATAGCTTAACATAGTAATTGCTAAATAAATTTAGAGGGTAACAAAGAGGAAGGGACAATAGTATATAAGAACACTATAACTATTAAATTTTAAAAAAATTCATGTACATAAGAAATAATTTTCAGCCTATGGAAGAAAGGATGTTTTCCTACTCCTGAAACCCTAGTATTGCCATCCTATCAGTGTGTAAGCCTCATCTATAATATGTTTTTCCTGTGTCTGTCGTGATAAATGTGATATAAATGCGATAAAAAAGATCATTTTAATAATACAGTACAAGGCCTACTGATGTTTCAATAGTTACATTAGCATGATTTTGAGTACCTTAGGCAATATATATATGTATATGTATATATATGTATACATATTCCTCATAATCTGCAGTCTGAGAAGCCCAAGCTCAAGGTGGCAGTAGAGTCAGTTCCCATTGAGGACTCTCTTTGTCCTCACTTTGAAGATGATGTTCTATATGTCTGTATGTGACCTCCTCTTGGTGTGTGCCTGCATGAATAAGAGGCATGACCAATGTTTCTTCAGCTTGTAGGACATCCTGTCGGATGAGCTCTTTGTACCCTAAACTTTATTTTTGCCCCATTACATACATTTAAGATTTTACGTTGTGGCTAACTGTAGAGCTGTGACCACAAAATGACATGTGTGTACCAGAGCATAAATACATCAACAGTTACTAAGCTTTCTGTAGGAGAAAAATATGGGAAATGGCCACACAAGTTAATTTTCTATTTTCTATATTTTAGAAAATATGAATTTTTAAATAAGTCATACTTTATCAATCTCTTTGTTAATAAACCTGTAAATTATCTGAGAGATGAGATGTATGGAGATCATTCTACTGCATAATATTGTAAGAGGTTCTAGAGAAATTGCATACACATCAACAAAGATCTGTCTATATTAAGTACCAGTTATTACTGTTTTTTGCACAATGAGAAATTTCCTTTGTAACAGTAGCCCAGTAGTTAGTTTACCTTCATTAACCCCTAAAAAAACCTTTGCCCAAATACAAGCTTATTGAGAGTTAAGACAGGCCACAACTCAGATTGTTGCAATGATCTATAAAGCAGTAAAGAATTGTCTTAGAGGAAAGCTTGTAAAATATTTTATGGAAGTTAGATAGTGTTTTTGTTTCACATTCTATAGAGTTTCTTAGGTTTGCAACTCAGCAGTGCCAAAGAAAAACCCAGTGTATGCACCGCACTGAAGAAGGCATGGTCTCTGTATTTCAGTATCTTCTTACCTAGCTGGGACGTAAGGCAGAAACAACGGATGTGAACAGCACAGGGAAAGGCAAATGGATGTCAGCCTTCTGCCACAGTTCTAATTTTTGTCTGTGTTTTGAGTGATTACTGCCAAAAGCATCCCTGTGTATCATCAGTACATCATAATGTTGACTCCTTCACCATTCATGGGGATTAGGAAGGGACATTTAGTGCTGTAAACATTTTGTGGATGAAAAACAAAATGGGTAAAGAGAGACTGCAAGGGACGTTTTAATAATGTGTCATTTATTTTTACCTTTGTGTGTGCCTTTGCTTAATCTTTGCATCTCAGTTTATGGCTTCTCCTGAAAGATGGAAGAGAGTTTTGGTGCTGTTTGGTTTGTTTTGATTTGTTTTTTTCTTCCTCTGCTAGCACATCCAAAGCTGTGCCTTCCTGTTTTGCTGCTTTTCTCTTCTAATTCTTACCTCTAAGCAGGCACCAAACCTTGCAAGGAAATAGTTATCATTTTTTTAAAGGCAAAAGAATTGAGGATTACCTACTTGCCTCAGAGGAGACAGCTAATAAGCTACACATCAGAGCGCTTAGTACTGAAATACCATCGTACTAAAGATAAAATATAATCGTAGTATCATCAGAGCACTCCAAAACTGGACTGGTTTTCCAATCCAGCACAACATTCCTCTGTAACAATTGTCTTTACACATGTCCTTGTTTCTTTCTGCATTTCTTGCTCTTCTCTGACCATTCACACATACTTTTTTGTTTTCTTTCAATCGGTAATGTTCTCCTTTCTGTTTCTATATACTGAGGTCCCATTTTCTCATGATCATATTTTCATCAGGCCCTTGCCTCTCTTACTTCCCATATATCATTTTGGCTTTTTCAGTAATTCCCTGTGTCTCAGCTTTTGACCTAGTCAGTCTTGAAAGCCCAGGCCTGAGTGGTGCCTTTTCTTTTCTGAGTACTCACACTGTTTGGTAAAATGATAAACACAGAAAATCTCTTCTCCGTTGGCGACTGGGTTACTATAAGCACTGTGGTTCCTTCTGTACAACAGGTTACAACTGGATAGGTCAGTATACATTCAAGCATCTTTATTATTATTGAGAGACATTTTTATCAGACAATGAATTAATAATTTAAACCTTTCATCATGGAAAACAAATTTTAGCACATGTTTAAACTTAGCACATGATAAAGATAATAATGGATTACTTATGTAAGATTTTGGTGTATTCCTTATGGTTATGTTAGAGTTCATTCTTTCTAATATAGAAAGCTATAGCTATAGTATAGCACTTAAACCTCAGCCTCATACGTTGCCTGATTTCTACACAAAACCCAGATAAGTGACTGGACTTTCACTGTCTATGTTCAACTATGTATTCTATGAGGTCTCCACACAACAAAACCTCGGGGACACAAATCACGGGTAGCCACCCTTGAGTGACTGTACGTCTATGCATTAAGCTATAATCAAATATGAATCTATGTAGGGTAGAGCTGCTCAGGTTAAAAGGAACTGCCTTGCTAAACATACACAAATGGGGTGATCTGTGGGCCCTTACTGATTGAGGGGAACAGACCCAACAAATGCGAATCCTCAGTTTCAGGCACAGAATCATAACTTAGCTTCATTTTTCCCCAGGAGGAGTCTAATCACAAGCAGTATGGGAAGTGGAGAAGGCTACTCATACAGAAGAAGACATGGAAAATTCTTAGGGTTAGTTTCATGCTTCCAAATTGCTAAAAAGAAAAGAACAGAGTTTGACTTAACAGACTTATCAATACCCTGGAAAATAGATTCTATGGTCTCTCATTAGCGTTTTCCCAGAGATTTGTTAAAGGAAATAAACATGAGAAAAATAGTATACATTGATAAGCTTTTCATATTTTGTTCCTTTTTTATTGATACAAATAGATTTAAAAGGAATTCCAGAATCCCTTCTCGAAAAGATGAAAAAAATGTTTCAATTACTTATCGGTGTCAGGTCTGTGGCTTGCAATGAGGAACCCTTCCTGAGTGACCTCTCCATGGTGGCTTCCTTATGTGGTGATGAACTGTACATAGGTCATTTTAAAATTCATACTTTATTGATAAGAAATTAAATACCTCATACAGTATGCATCTCTGCATTGATTCAGATACTAAATTTAGATTCCAGATCAATGTTGAGCTGAGACAGTAGCAAATCTCTTGCATGTTTGCTGAGGTTTGTCTTACCGTAAGCACAGAGTTATATATGACAGTCAATATAGACGACTGGGGAAGATAGATATATATTTTAAGTTATAATTATATTATAACTCAAGCTATAGGAAAAGGACACTGGATATATGGTTAGGAAGAAAAAAATTATTTAGTTCTTTAAGAAATGGTTATAAGGTTTATAAAAGTAAGAGCCATGGTGCTAGGGATTTCTAAAAATTATATGCTGGCCACAAGAGAATTTATATCAGTTTTCTCTTTACACCCCTTCCTGATTGAATGCCTTGGGTCCAAACCTTCCTTCTATGAGAACAGAGATGGTGAATATTTTGAATATGGCTATATATTGAAGGAATGCTTCCCAGCTGAGTTCTGCCATCATCAAGGGGATCATCCATTAGTGATTCCAGAGAAGAAACTGTTTAGACGTCAGAGCATAACACAGGAAGTAGTTCACTTGAGCTGTGCCCTTGAAGGACATGATTTGTGCCTGAAAACTTCTTGCTCCTTCTCCCTGCTTCTGGATGCCCCTGAGGTATAAAGCACAGTGTGTCTGTATCCTCTGCTGCAATGCCTTCTCCCCACAGAAACACAATGATAAGGCCAAATTTCCATGTGCTAAGAGCACTGAAACTGTGAGAACAAATAAATCCTTCTTTAGCTTGTGAATGTTAGTCACAATGAGAAAAATCACAAATCAACACAGGCAATAACTACTCAAATCTTTACAGATTCTAGAGTTACATGTAATATTAAAATGCTTTACAAGCATTGGTCAAATCAACATAGAATTTTTTTAATTGCATTGCAAGTTCATTAAGCCTGGGTTTCAAACCTTTTGTGGTTTTCTTAAAGCTAAGTACCATGTTAATGTCCAATGATATCTTACTGACCTTTTTCTGTAAGTTCAGAAATACAACCACAAATGGTTATTATTAAAATATATCTGCAAATTTATTTATTTTATTTGCTTAAATAAAAGTTACCCCGATTTTTTGTAATAAACTTTCAATTTTCATTTTATCAGAATGCAATGTAAATGCTAGACTTTAAACTATCCTTGATGTTTATTGATGCAAATTACTAAAAAGGGCAGCAATATTCCCTTTAATCTAGTGGTTTAGAAAACTTAAAAAGTCATGAGTTCAAAATGTTCACATTCAAAGCTAGTGAATGCTCAATAAAGATCACGAGTTGTAAAACAAAACAAGAGTCTCATAAAATGCATGATTAAAGATTTATAAGTACAAGTTTATATTTCCTGTGGGACTTTAATCTTATGAAAAATACCACTATGCTTGAATTTTTAGAAGTTAGGAAAACACATTTGAATAACCTCGATAACCAGGATCGCTTCTTTTTACTGCATACATTCCTAAAAGGCAGTAAATTCTGTTTTCAAATAAACAGTATGCTAGAGCGACACTAACTTTGTATTAGGACAGTCTGACACCCTATAAAACACTTTCTAATGGAACATTCGTTTTCAGAGCTAAGATTAGTCACAACCAACTTCTTTATTAAATCAAGTTTTAGGAGTTGTTTTCAGTCATATAATGTGAATGGGAGATGATTAAAATACATACCCCATTACCATGGTGATTTCTTAGAAACAAAATTAAATGAAATGAAAATACAAATATTAAGATATATACATAGATTTTCTATTTGTTAAGAAAATTAAAGATGCTTCCAAAAGACATACTCATTTTGTAATCTATAAGCAGATTTTTGGAAAGAGAATTATTTATAATAAAGGCATTAATTTAGTGGTAAGAAGCCACTGACTATAAATAAAGCAATCTCATCCATTGGTTTGTATCTATACACACAGCATAAGCATAGACTTCCTGCTTGCAAGGGGTTCCTGCCAAACAAAGATATATGCTTAAATAAATACTTAAATGCCAAGAAAATTGGTTGTAATTTTAAAAGACTGAAAATATGATTGTCTAGTAAAAACAAACTAAAAAGAAATTTTGAAACTAAAGTTTAAATTATAAATTAAATAAAAAAGAAAATGTAATGCCGCAGAGACGTAAATTTTGAAAAGGAGATTCCATGATAGATAATTGTAAGATAACAAAATGAAAGATTCACTGTAGAGGTAGGGAGAGATTCACTCTATCTCAGAATCTAAACTCTTAGATGGTTGATGAGAGTTTAAGCAGGTCTGCATTCCTTTGGAAGTAAATAAATAAATATTTAATGATTTGGTCTCTGAGGTTGTGTGTGGTGCATTTCAACTCTAATTTAACAACCCAAAACGTTCAAACTTCTCAAAAGAAAATTTAGAAGAATATCCAAAACTACACAGGGACACAAAGTCATCTTTAAGTGAAAACACAAATCCTTCAATAAGCATTAACTTCACTTAGGTGAAGTATATGTGGCTTTGCTCTAATTCAGTGCTAGTTTAGAAAAACAAAGACTAAGACATCTCAAATAACATATTCATTCTTTGAGATGGCTGCTGCTCAGAGGATTGACTGTATCCCAATGAGCTAAACAAGCCTGTTTGCTTCCTGGCAGCCTAGACTAGGCAGGATATCATTTAAGAACTAGTCTTATTTGGGGCTGGAAAGATGGCTCAATTGTTAAGGGCACTGATTGTTTATTTAGAGGACTAGGGTTCAATTCCCAGCACACACATGGCAAGTCACACCCTCTCTATAACTCCAGTATGAAGGCTTCTGACATGTTCACACAGACAAACATTCATACATAACATCAATGACTATAAAATCAAAATAATAATAATAATAACTTATCCTTTGATCTCATCCTTTGCATAAAAAGTCCAGTACCTTTTAGTCGTTTTTTTAACCTTTATTTTGTAAGCATTTTTTTCTGAGTTGTTTAGCATGTATTTGTCCTCTATTAAAATAAAGCATGCTTTAATTTTGTACATTCACATTTATTTATATGATCATAGATGTAAATGTGTAGTTCTAAAAATAAGGTAAAGCCATCAAAACATGATATCAATTATATATTTGCTGCCTTTTCATAGGTTATGAGTATGAAAACTATTTTAACCTTATTTTCACAGAACAATGTCATTTTTATCATTCTGCCTTACCACCCTTTCTTTCCTTATTCTCTCAAGATTGTTCTAACATATTCACATATCACTAGGTGTGATTACATCATGAATTATGAAATTTTAGAATTGTCTCATACATATCACACAACCTAGCTCACTGTCTATTTGTTTCAGAAGAAAAAAACAATTGAAAAGTGTTTGAATCAGAAAAATAATTAACCTTAGGTCTGAGGCTATGGGAACAAAGAGGCAAGATTTCAGTCCTGATCCTTCCTTGGGACATTTACTTATCTGTCTGAGAAGAACTCATTCATCAGATAGAGTTGACATGGAACCCTCAGTTAGCATAGGTGTGACTCATGTTTCTTCCTAAGTGCGACGATCTCTTATTCTCAAATAGACTCATCTACGGAGACGCTAGCTGCCTCTCCACTTAACCAACACACAGCCTTCATAAGATTGAAGGCTACTAGAGCAGGAAAATTACTCAAGTCAGAAAGAGCCCTTTACCACTATACTTCTTCATTGGAAACACAGGAGACCAAATTCCCCATTCACTGCCACTGACCTCCAAGCAATAGACAAGACAACTCTTGAGTGACACCATGCTTCTACTGACTAGACAGGTTGTTCATTTTCACCCAGTTCAATCTACTTTCTGAGGACCAGCCATTTAAAGAATAAAGATGTTGCTTAAGATGTCTTATTCTGTTTCATTTTCTAAAGTTATATAAAATAAGAGCAAAGAAGATCACTGGTATCTAATGTGCTCTCCTTATATACCTCACACAGGAGATCTTTTGAAGAATAATTATTTCATAATTTTGGTATTCAATAAATGATGATTTCATTTATATGTAATTTATATACATATAAACATATAGGCATACATAAATATTCATGCATACTAACATGTATACATATTATGTGCACTCACGTATTTACAGGATTTTATGTTTCATATATGTGTTTTGGATATATATAATCAGATTATATTTCAGAATTTATTGCATTGTATAAATTTTTAATTGTCAATATTAGTATAATGAAATCCTATAATGTGTGTGGCCACATATGCTTCATTGAGACATGGAATTTTCTGGAAGAAACCATGACAAGCTACCAGAATGTTTTCCCAAGAAAGACAGAAAATATATCGTACTTTGTTGCTTCTCTATTTTGGGTAGATTTAAATGCATAAAAAAGTATATAGTTTTTTTTTAATAATGATTACTACAACTCACAGACTAAAATGAATGTCAGTCTGCATACAGAAGCACGTGTTCACACAGGTGTATTCTGGAAAACTTCAATAATGTGTCCTCAGGCATCAGCACTCATGTACAGGTGAGTTAGATGTCAGCAAAGCATTGTAGTCTAATCAGTTCACATAAAACTTGACTTCATCTACACGTAATCTAAATTCTAGCTTATTATATGACCACATTCATCAAGTGATCAGTAAAGATCACATTGCATAGCAATATGTGTCACGGTATCTTGACATTACAAATGCTTTATTTTCTTTTTTATACTGAAATATGAAGTACTATTAAATTAGATTTTTGGCAGCTTGAAGGCTGTTAGTATTTTAGCTAAGGTAATGCTATCTCTAAAGCTAAAGAACTTATACAATTTGCCCCTTTGTTATTTGGAATTTAAATTTCAATGAGAAAATAATCAACCCACCATCTATCCTATTATCTTTCCCCTATACTTTAAAGTCCAAAGCAAAATAAATGCCACAGATACATGATATAGCTTAGCAAATTGTCCCATTTTTAACCCCTTAATATCTTTTAATTTCTACAGAATAAACAGCCTCTGTTTTTCTTAGATTTTTAAAAATACAAAAATACCTTATTCAGTAGGAAAAAGTGAAAAACTAGAAAACATTTTTTGTCATATACAGGAAAAAGAATGAAAAATAAAATATTAACTTATCTTCTCTAAGTACATAATTAGAATCAAAATAGGTAAAACAAATTTCAAGTTATGATAAGACACTCATTTGTCTGAGCTGGTACCACACATAATTATTCTTAATTTTCAATAAGTTGTAGGTGTTCCTGCCTTCCTGAAGGACATAAATCCATCCATGTTCCTTAAACTCTTTAAATTGCATTCTTGCTATGAAAGTTTTTCTTAAGCATATTGAATTTTAGTTGTTTACTTTCAACACAACACATACAGTTATTCCATATTAATAAATCAATCTTCGCAGCACACTGAATTTAATGTCAGAGACATTATTTCAAGTATCATCAGCTTTTCCACTCATGAACACTTTCATATAATTTCTATAATTTTTTCATCATTTATTTTCTGGATATATGATATTTTTAGAAGTCTTCATTGTGATTCAACACATCTGCTCATTAACACTTTGGGGGAACTTTTCAGTACATCACTAAAATAATTAAAGCAAGGAGTAATATATGTGACTTTTAATCAATAAGCAAATATTCAAACACTGCATTTAACCCTTGTGCAATTAATCAAAGCAGAGCAAGAGCATGCACAGAATACTGGAACCTTTCAATTTCAAAATAATAAATACAGGGAGCAATCAGTGACAAGCGCTTAAAATGTTATAGCGGTATATATTGAAGGGTATAAGGTAAACTAATCTCCAATCACTGACTTACCCAACACTGTGAGCTCTGCAGAGGCACTAATATTCTCATTCTTGTATGTGACAACACAAGTATAGGTTCCACTGTCGTCATCTGTCACATTAGAGATGAGCAAATTGCTTCCACCCAACAGTGAATACTTTTTAGACCTGTAAGACAGAGGTCACATGCAAGGAGATGGTCAGTTAACATATTCGAGCATTAGGCAAGACCTCAAGAAGTGCTCATGAATTTAACAAATGCTCACATTGTACAGCTGAACAGATAAAATCCCTATGTCATCAAGGATCCATGATATCTCACTCATTGAACTAGTATTAATTCAAGGTAAACTCCCATTGGGAAGCTCTGTGTATTAGTTCAAGGATTAACTAAATTAAATGTAATACATTGACATTACATTTACAGAATAAATGTAATAATGTATAGAACAATAAGAAATTTCTATTCTAAAACTAAAAAAAGGAAATTTCAAAATAATCCAGTGTGATTCCTTCATTTTAAATCCTAGGGCCTAAAGGTTAAAGAAATGGTTGTCCAGGTTGGAAATCAATGTCTTCTACTCTGACATGTAACTCAGTCACTATTTAAAAAGTCACACTCCAACTGAACCAAGAGCATCTGCCTGTACCAACGTGAGCAGTCACCAGATTTTCTGTATGCCTTCATGACCTCAGAAACACTGTGAAGTCATCCTGTCTTATTGTTGCCTAAATACTTACTTAAATTGGACAAAATTTAAACAATAATTTATGATCTATGCATATATCTCATCACAGAAATTAAACGTTTTAAAAGGAGTATACCAGTCATTCTAATCAATGAACTTAATTTCTTAAGTGGGATCCATTTAATCAAGGTGGTTCTAAGTATTCCAATTAACTATCAACTTGATTTCTAACTCTTACTTATTATTAATCTTGGGCTAATCCAATTTGAGCCATGTTCTCCAGCATTATGTTATATTTGTATAAATATAAGATAATTTATAATATCTTAGGCCATAAGTCATATGAATAAAAGCAGGCACATTTGGAACTAAAATATCTATGCAGATCTTAAAATGGTATGTAACATATTAAACTGAAGAAATGCTTTCTTTTCTGTCTTCACTATTATTGAAATATAATTGACAATGAGAAATTGTTTATATCTATGGTATACCATGTGGTTATTTTATATGTGGAATGTGAAATATATGCATAAGCATAAAATATGAAATGATTTCCACAAGTTAGGTAACGTGTGTATATGTGCGCATGCATGAGTATGAATGTGGGCATGCATTGTGTTATGAACATATAAGATCTACCTTCTCAGGAATGTTCCTGTGATGACATCATCTGAATGTTCTTGCATCTCTATATACTAATTTAGTTTCCCTTCAGAACTGAAGCCATGAACTTTTACTTCTTTCCTTATCATCTAGTCCCAATAATTAAATATCATGCCAAAGAATTTGAGAACAAATCTAATTATTTTGAGAAAACTGGAATATTTGGTGCCTATCAGGAAGTAAAAGGCAATAGTACATAGTTCCCTAGGGTCTAGGTGTGTTTGTAATACCTCAGTTGAATAACCTCCTCGCCCCGTAGCCAGGTGAAACTTGGTGGAGGGTAGCCAGAAACACAGCACTCCAGGACAGCATCTTTTCCTTCAATGGCTACTACGTTGGACGGTCTTTGAAGAAAATATAGCTGTCTATGCAGCCCTGGATCTATGGAAAGAAAACACAGGGTCATATATCACATGAAAAAAAATGCAGCTAGAATTGTATGTGTCATTGGTATGATGTAAGATAATGAAGAATAAAGTTAGAAAAGTAGAAGAATGTCAGGAAAATTTGAGGATAAAGTTCTGAAAGAGTTTCTCTACTCCAAGAATGTAGAATCCTGGTATCAGAATATTCTTAGCTGCAAAGAAATCAAAACATAAGGTAAGGGGCATAAAGTAGAAGTTACAGATCCTTATTAGGCTCCAGGCTATGCCTTCATTGGTGAAAGAAACAATGTTATCAGTAACTTGTCTACATGTTAGCGTCAAAAAATGTTAATGGTTCACTTGGTCGGTAACAACCTTGATTCTCCTTTCTTCTGCTTTTTAAAAACCATTTTCATATATTGTGATGTAAGATAAACATGGTGGAATGGTTTTAGATAGCCTATGAAGAGTGTATGAAAATATACAATTTTGAGGGAATATTTGCTGTTTCCAAGCAGAAGTTACGCTTGCTTAAGTGTTCTTTTTTTGTTTTCTAAAAATAAATCAGGCTATGGTGTAGCTTTGTTTTCATTGTAAAATCTTTCTAAAGAATGATCTTGTCCCCATTGCTAAGAACGTGAGTTCATAAAGAAATCAAACTCCATCCAGTTCATCTCTCACACTATGTCGTGTGTACATGTGTTATCCGTGTTTGCTGGTACAGATTGTGCAATCCAGTACTCATGAACTTCATTCTTATCTCCTCTTTAGTTCCCCTCACGTGGAATAAGCAGAAATATTCAGAGCCTAAGCATAGGTTCAACAGTCAAGAAGTCCTCTTGAGACCAATGAGCACCCTTCTTTTCATTATGGGATTTCCAGGAACCATGCTTGGAAACCAATCAATCAAAACAATTGCCTTATCGTCTGGCCTAACTTGTTCATCAATGTCCATCTGAGTTGATTTATTAAAGATATATTACTAAGTTTCTTCATTCCCATAAAATCTACATCCCTCTAGGAAAGGTTAATCAAGGGTGTAAATTAATGAAATATGTAGAATTAACTTGTCAGTAATACTGTTTACTCAAAGGTAAAATCTGAATGCAAAGAAAGTGAGGTGATGGTATCCTATATCTAGGAGAGGGGTGAACAGAGAGTCACTAAATGAGATTAGATGCAGCTAGGCCATAGTGCAGGCTGCTGCTGATCTCAAAGGTAATTATTTGACAAGGACCTGGAATACACTTGAACACAGTTATTGTCCTAGTCAGATTCAACCTCACTTTGAGTATGGGATCATAGAAGAAAAACAAATACTGGACTAGTAATTTTCATCTTAAATGTTTTGTGTATAGAAATTTAATTCTGTGTATAGAAATGTTCTCAGTCTTCCTACATCTGTCTTGTAGTTTCAACAAGATTGATAAATCATCTTCACAATGAAAATATTCAAAACATTTTTCCAAGTGTGCTGTTATTAAACCAACGTTGTTGAAAAATGCCTCAAAACTTTTGGAATTCATGGAATTGCATATCTTACTTCTCCTCTCAAAAGAGACTTTACAAATAAACAAATATGGTTCATAAGATATTTTCCTGAGGAAATTATTTTCTGAAATGGACAAATCCCCACATGGAGCATTTGAATGGAGCTGTACTTACAAAGGTAGATGATTCATTCAGACACAACTCCTCACCACCTGTTTCCAGGAATACCATCCCTATACATGCTGCACAAGACTGCTATGTCTCACCCAGGTGCGAGCTGCTTGATTTCATTTTCTACCTAAAGGAAATTTTACCTGGCCAGTTATACAGGTAAATTATTTACCAACCATGAAATGAATACGGCAACTCAAATTATTGTACGTCATTTTATCAGAAAGCACAACCACAACATAAAATATTCCTCAGGGTCCGGTCCCCAACTTTTGCCACCATCTCTCCTGTCATGAACATCTTACATTAGTGTACTCAGTTGTACCAAAGTTAAGACAGTTATTAAATTACTCCCGTAGTTTAAATTAGGGCTAATTATTTTACATAGGCTTGTATAAATTCAAGTCATATCCATCATTAGAGTATGCCGTTTCTTTACTTATTCATCTTTTCTCTATTAGCCCTACTTTAAATCTTAAGGAATAACTAATCATTTCACTACTGACACTGCTGAACATTTCTGAGAATTGAAATTATTTGCATTTTCTCTGTGTTAAGGTTTTACCTGAGTAACATGACAGATTATAGGTTAAGTAGTATTATTCATATTAATAATTATCAATCATATTATATAGTAATTTTTAAAACTGTGCTTTTCAAATTCAGTATTATATCCTTAATATTTGTTCATTTTGTGCCTGATAACTGGCCCTTGTTGTTTGATAGTATGTAATCGTATCAGCATGCCAAACTTGCTTATTAGTTTATTTAGTTCACCAGTTGAAGAATAATTTAGTTTCTCAGTGTTTGATATCTATGAACAAATCTACTAATATCAATAGATTCTAAGTACTGTTAATTATATTTGCCATTTGACAATTTCACTCATATATGCAATGCATACTGATCACACTCCTGCCCCACTCTTTCCTAGTATTGCTATCCAATCCCCTATGGCCCTAAAACTCTACTTCTCATGTTTTGTTTGGTGACCCACGGAGTTTAACTAGGCCTGTCCCAGGTGGCTTGGAACTATCCACTGGGGCTGATCAGTTTAGCCATTAGTACACACCTGGAGACAATAAAATCTCACTCCCAGAAGCTATCAGCAGCCAATAGTTCAGTAGTAAAGGCCATGACTATGAGCCACGCCTTTTCATGACTGGGTATTGACAGGGCCTGGCAGGGTTTCTCAGTGCATATAACCGCAGTTACGAGCCCATAACAACAATGATTACATCAAGCCTAGATGACGGCATTTCATTGTGCTTTACCCTATCATCTGGCTCTTCAGTGCTTTCTGCCTCTCATCTACAATGTTCTCAGAGCCTGAAAGGTATAAAGGTCTTGTTGAGAGATGAGTCCAATGCCTCAGAACAGAATGCCTAAATTGTGTGATAAAACTGTATTTATCTTTGGAGAAAACTTCCAGATTTCTTCCAAAGTGATAGTATAGTTTTCCACTCTCAGAAAAATGGAAGTGCTCCTGACAGGTACTGGCATGTTTTGTGTTCTGTCATGGTAATGGTTGTGGGTGATTTACCAGTTGTTACAACAGCAGTTCTTTAGTAGAGATACAGAGGACCTTTCTCATATGCTTTGTTCTCATTGTATGTTTATTTGGTGATCTTTGTGCTACAACCTTTTGGCTGATTTTGATTGACTTGGTGGTAGTTTTTGACTATTGCTTTAAAAAAATGTTCATTATATATTTTGGAGATAGGACTTTTTACTAATGTGAGTTATGAAATATGCTTCTAAGACATGGCCTTTTTGTTTGTTGTCTTAACATTGCCTTTTCATAGAGTAGGAATCCTATCATATTTTTCCTTTAATTTTTTAATGTGTGATATCTGAAAATCCATGATCACATCCAAGCCCACTTAGACTTCCTATGGTATCTTCTAGAAATGTTAAAATTCTGTATTTTACATTTAGGCTGATGATCCATTTTGAGCTCATTGTTTTCCAATTGTCCCAACTTCCTTCATGAGAAGATTTTTTGGTTTTTGTTTTTATTTTTTTATTTGTTCCATTGTCAAGGATCTACTCTGTAGGATCCAATTGTGAGATCTCTTTTTTGTCCTTCTCTTCATAACCCTGTTTTCTGTCAGTTCCTACTGTCTACCTACTGAAAAGGGAGAAAAGACTTGAAGCCAGATAGTGACCATCTTCTGCCTTCTTACTTCTTCTGCATTGTGCTTACAATGTAGCCTCTTCCCATCATAAGTTCAGAGCATATTTGTTAACTTCCAGAAACCACTTAGTGGGATGTAGGCCTTTTTTCCCCCAATATACCTGTAGTTTGATATCATGGGGTTCATATAGTCACCAAAGAATCTTCTAAACCTCTTTTAACATGCAATATATGCCTGTTTAACCCATGCTTTTCTGATGTATTTGGGTATTATCAGAACCCTTCTAGCTTCACAAATATTGGGGTTTGTAACCCTGTGTATATTTATAAAACACTACTAGCGTTTACTACAAAAATACAATTTCAATTCTCAAAATAAATCTCTCTGTATTTCATCTAATGAATTTAAATTTTAAGGGCATTCCTCCAAATTCTGATAGACAATTTCTCAAACAGTGAGTCTTGGTATGTTCTTCAAATCCTCATCAGGTTAAATGTCAGCAAAATTACTTGAAGCTCCTCCGACCAGAACTGAGTGACTCTCACAGTGCTGCATTCTGAAGGGACCCTGTGTTTTGCATTGATCAGAATGTCGTGGATTAGTTCCTCTGTGTGGGTTCGAGAACTGAAAACTCAAAAGACTTTCTTTCTGTTACTGCTCTCAGAGTCTACCCAGAGAGCAACAGAAACCATGATGGTGATGGAGGTCCAGTTGACCATCTCAAACCCAACTGCCAGACTATGAAGAAGACAATCATAAATGAGCCCCCCAAAACAGGGACTGCTGCAAGGCACTACAAAACAAAGAGGCAATAAATCTTCCCCTGTCTTAAGAGATTACATTTTCTTAGGTATTCTGCAATAGAAGAGCAACCAAAACACACACATAACAGTGAAAGCAAGACAGCCCATCTAAACAATTCAAAATACTCATTGGCCATTGTGGTTATTGTCTCTGATTTGGGGGTCTTTATACTGTTAGGATGATCTGCCTATTGATAGAAACAATACTCAAATTCATTATCTCCCCCTCCCTTTTCTTAGAACCTTTAAAGTAAAGATTTTAAAGAATCAAGGGTAAAACCATACCTCCACTTTAAAATTATCAGAATGAAGATGATTGTCAAGGTTAGCAGTGTGTGATAGACCTGCGGGGGGGGGGGTGTTGGATTTTCACCTTTAAATTTTTCCATATTTTCTAAAGGTTTTCAAAATGGCATGTAGTATTTTTAGAGTGGAGAGCTATTTTAAACTCCACTGTGGCAAGGTGTATAGAACTTTCACAAAGAGAAAGAAAAACATCCTAAAAGTTAATGACTAGAACTGCAGGCAAATATTTAAAAGCAAATGAAAATCCTCCCTCTAAACTCTATAGTAGTTTAATGAAAAACTAGAAATTTCGATTATAACTCTTGTTGTCTAAATTAACTTTAATTTAAAAGAGGATGGAATTAGAAATTAATGATAAATATCATTTGTTTTCTAGCTGTATTGGCAGTAACTATTCGAGTCCCTGTGGAGTTATACAGGTAATAGACCATGTGAAATGTTTTAATAACACACCTTCTTTACCGTAATGGGGGGTTGATATGGGATTCCCTTCTGTATCCACTGATTAATAAAGAAACTGCTTTATTTAGGCCTATAGCAGAGCTATAGGGGAACAGAACTAGGCAGGGAAAACTGAAGTGAATGCTGGGAGAAATAAAGCAGAGTCAAAGGGACACCATGAAGCTGCCAGAGGAGAAAGATGCAAGCCGCCAGGTAGAACCTTATGGGTAGGCCACGAACCTCATGGTAAAATATAAAATAATAGAAATGGGTTAATTTAATATGTAAGAGCTTGCTAGGAATATGCTAGAGTCATTGGCTAAGCAGTGTTTTAAATAATATAGTTTCCGTGTGATTATTTTGGGAGGCTAGGTGGCCGGGAACAAACAAGAAGCCTCCTACAACAGGGGGTGAGTTTATTGTTATGTCCAGATCACAGGGACCCCCCCCCCCAAAAAAAAAGATCACAGTGGGAACTGAATCCTGTATGTAAACGCAAAAAAACCTTTATTTCAAGCTTGATCTTGGTCTCTCTGTCTGTCCAATGAAGCAGTGAGAGCCGAGAGCCCTGAGCCCAGTTGGGGTTGGGTTTTTTATCCTAGTAGAGATAGGGGTTAGGGGATTTCTAAGGTTGAGGAGCCCTGATTGGCTGACATTTGTCTAGAGATGTCTTGGTGAAAGGGAATGGACGTGTTATGAGCTAAGGAACACTTGGTGATCCTATCTACAATGGTTGGAAACCTAGGTATTTTCCCCTTGCATGTTGATCGGTCCATTTCTGGTGGTGCCTGGGTGGCCTCACTTTGTGCTCTTTCCTGGAGTCAGGTGTTGTTTTAGGATAAACTGAAACTCAGGCCTGCTTTCTGGCTGGTCTTTATGGAGCCTGTGAGAGCAGTAGTGTAGCCAAACTGCTGCTTGTTCCCACAGACAAGTTAAATTCAATTCCTGATTAATAGGAATCTGCCGGTGCTGATGTAATAAACCAACCAAACCGAATTAATAAACCCAGGTTTAATCTGAGCAAAGCATTCCTGAGTAGCCCCAGGGGAAGTTGAGGAGAACAGGAGGGGAACCCAAGAGGTGGGGCTTTTAAAGCCCTCAGGGGTGGAGCCAATGATGGCATGCTTTCTCAGGTGGAGTCCAGATTGAGACCACTCTAAGGGAGGGAGTTTGGGGTGGAGCCCCCACCTGAACATTCCGGACTCTTTGGGTATAGGCCGCATACCAGGAGCTGGAGTGAAGCTTTTACCCAAACAATGTCAATATAAGTTTTCAATGTGACATCTTTTAAATTGGGTAAGAGGACATATTGTTATTTATTAAACTGTATATACACTTCAGACAGTCGTAGACGTTTAAAATATTTTAAAATAAAATTTGGAAAGAGTGTAAGTGTGATTACTAGATAACAAATTTAGCAATTGTTCTGCATTAAAACTAATGAAAATTTCTCCTTTGACCAATGTTCATAGCAATAACTAAAAAGAAACTTTCTGTAATAAAAAACTCATGAATAAGTATGTATAAAATTACATGACTTGTGATTCTAAATTGATTGTAATGATCATAATCTGCTTCAATTAAAACCCAGTTTAGGTTTTGCTGTTGAAAGGAAAATGTTAATGTTGGCATGGTTCTGCTTCTTCTTGTTGTTCTTTTTTTAACCTGTTTTTCTGCCATCAGAGTAGCAGAATAGTGAAGTCTCCTTAGAATCCAAGAGAGTGGTATGTAAACACAGAAGCAGAAAATTATCACAGGGTGATACATACACATAGTTCTCCCAAGGACTGCAGTGATGCCTTGGAGCACTGAAAGACCTCATAGTAATTTATTGCCTTTGACTGTTCGGCCCACATTATCTATTCATTTCACTTCTTTTTAAATGGAAATCTTGGCCTACTTTAGCTTCATCGGTTCTCTGAATTGGTGGGGACTATTCTAAAATCATTAAAAAGAGAATTGCATGATGATGTCAACCAAGGATCTGAAACTGTTGGCTATTACTGAGGACTCCAAAGAATTCTCCTCAGGTAGCTCAACTTTACAAAATGGGCATTTCAAGACACAGTGCAGGAGCAGGAGGAGGAGGAACTGGGGTTTGTATGGAAAATGGATAAAAAGTTTAAAATAAAAAATAGTAGCATGATTTTATAGCAAAAACAGTACAGTAATAGTTTTTTATACCATATAAATATTTGAATAAATAGCTTGATTAAAAATAACTTGGTTCTTAGTTAGACCATGGTGGTACACTCCTTTAATCCCAGCACCTGGGAGGCAGAGGCAGGCAGATCTCTGTGAGTTTGGGGCCAGACTATAGGAGCTAGTTCCAGGACAGGCTCCAAAGCTCCAAATCTATAGACAAACCCTGTCTTGAAAAACAAAAAACAAAAAACTTTGATTTATAAGATGAATTTTTATTCATACATTTTTCATAGGTATTTTTTCTTACATTGCATGTAAATAGTTCAGTTTCAAATAGATATGTAGCTGTTAAAGGCACATTTTGATAAACCTTTCAGATGACTATAGCACTCCCATTTAACACTATACCAAATCCTAGCAATCAGTTTCATGACTCTTAGTTGTGATGTAGAATCTAGCATGGTAAAATAAACATTTGGTACTTTCTTATATTAAATAAAATTCACTGGCTCAACCTACTTGAATGAATCATTTATTGATGTATTATTTTGTCACACCAGTTTAAATAGTATGCTATTTTTGACAGGACTTCCAACTGTTGACATGTATCAATATAGAAAAATAAATCATTTGTTACTATTACCAGCAATCCCACCAAAAATGACTATTATTGTTGGAAAGCTGTTAAACTACCAGTAAAATACACAAGTTTTTCAAATTTTTAATTTTTCTTAGGAGCTTGAATTTCATTCTTGATAGAAAATATCATTTTTATTCAAGTGACTCATTCAAAATTTTTCACTTTTGATAAAATATATAGCAAATATCGTGTCTGAAAAATATCATCTTCTTTTGATTCTCTTTTTAAATCAAGCTAACATTCCATAAGGGGAACAAACAAAAGTTAGTTTGTTCTGTTTGGAGTTCAAGTTATCACAGAAGTATTTCCTGTTAAAGTACACTGGCTGCACTATGATGTCCTTAATATGCATCTTCTCCCCAGGAGATGGAAGATAAAACCAAACTAAAACATAGGATCTCAAGGACAGTACTACACAGGGCTTCATATTTATTACTGCTGCATCCAGAACATTCTTAGGCAGCGTGTTGAAAACAACAGAGACTATGGCACTAATGTTCTGACCACACAGGTTCCCTCAAGGAATCTAAAATCCATTAACCACTCTTTGAGAACCTGCAGAGACACACTGGAAGAACAATCATCATGAAAGAACTGAGATTATATCCTACCAATACAAGAACAGCTTTATATCTATCATCAAGAAGCTCATGATACGACTCTTTCCCCCTCTTCCTCTACTTCCTTTCCCCATTCCTTTCCTCCTTCCTCCTCTTGCTCCTCCTTCTTCTTTTCGTTATCATTATTATCCCTACTTTTATCGTGTAAAATAGGAAAACCTCAAAAATGTCTAATAAGGAGAGTCGCCAGGCCTCACTGAAGCTTAGTAGACCATGGCTTGCTGATATCCATGGGACATCTACCTGTATCTAAAGAGAAACTGGAGGAGGAGTGGATGCAGTGAGACATGTATGTGTGTGTGTTGGGGGGGGTTAATTGGGAAGGGGGAGGGAGGGGAAGCTTAGTTTATGATGTAAAACCAAGAAAATTTTTAATTTTTTTAAAAAGAAGTCTAATCATAACTATTTAGGAAGAATCTATTTAGAGTGTTATTCTTTGATCCTCTAGAATCATATACCATGACCCAATGCCTATGATTAATATACTCAGAAATAAAACCCAACATCTATCACCATTAGGCACTGATACAAAGAGCTAGACAAAAAGTTTATTGGTGCAATTGGAGAATAGGTAGTTTTGAGTGGCATTTTCTGAAACAAACAGTACCATCTGGCATTACCATGGTCAAACTGAGTGTGAGCCTCAGCATGAACAAGATTTCACTCTTCACTCCCTTCTCACTCTTGGGATAGATTTTTCCCAATACACGAAGTCTTTGTGTATGAGTCCCTCACAGCTAAGCCTGCGGTTGCAGCACGTGCCCATAATCCCAGTACTCAAGAAGACAGAGACAGATGGATCTCTGTGAGTTCGAGGTCAGGCTAGTCTACAAAGTGAGAAACTCTGTCTTAATATCCTCACAGCAAATGACTAGTTTGACCATGTAAGTTACCCAACTGGAGCTGATATTTAGAGCCAAAGGAAACTCTGTTGTAATTCTCTTAAATCACAGAACATGGTGCTGAGGATTCTGGATAAGTGGGTGTGTGTATTTACCCTGTGATGATAGCCTCTCTTCAATAGGACCATTTTCCAGAGTTATTATTTAAGAACCCTACCATTAAAGTCTTGTGCTGATTCTGGGGAATAAATGAGGCATGGGAAAATTAAATTATGGATTGTTGGAATCTGTGTCAGCGAGAAAAACAATCACCAGTTTTCTCAGCTTAATGACTGTCACTCTCAAAATAACTAGTAATAGTTTTAATTCCCATGCTTTCTGAATGTAAAATCTCCTTTCCCCTTTGTAAACTCTTTGGTATGCTTTATTAAAATCATACCTGGTTGGATCATCACATACTTTTCAACTGAAAAAGAAGGGATCAGTCAGCTACTATCGGGTGATTCTTCTCATTTCTGCTCAGGCACAAGAGTTATAAATTCACTGAATTTCTCACGGTTCCCTGTATCAGAATTCTCAGCTTCAGGTTAAACTGCCATTTACCTGCTGACTGCTCTGCCTTTGTCCTTCCAGCAAGACGTCCACAGGTCTGCATGTCTCAAGCAGCATCATGCTTATAATAGCTCAGAGTGAAATTTTCCCTGGCTTTCCTCCCAATTCTTCCTTTAGAATTTTGGTTTTTTTGTTTGCTTGCTTGTTTTGCTTGGTTGTCTTTAAACCAAGCTAATCTCAACAGATCACATAACTCAGAACGTATTTCATTGAAAATCTTTTTTAAAAATTCTTCATGCTGTGAACTAGGAGCCTTGAACACAGGAAAGCAAGGAGCCGTTTCTTAGGAGCTCTTCTTCACTCTGAATTCTATCATTTTCTTGCCTTATTTACACTAATTTGGTACTAAAAATGACATTTTTCTCTGTAAATATTCCTACATCTGTTCAAATTTCCTCTTTTTTTTATGAACGCACACTTACTGCTATTTGTGGTTAGATTTGGAAGAAAGAGGAACATCTATTCTTGTCACTACCGTATGGCTAAGTCCTTTCTGTCCCTCGAAAACTTTGGTTCAATGATTACTGAAGCAGGTCTGAAGGAAGTGATTTTTCATTTTTAGAATGGTTTAATTTTTTTTAAAGATGACTTTAGAATGCTAGGAAACAAACGTTGCTATTGTGATGTGTCAAAGTCAACTTAAAGAATCAAAAATCTTCATAACTTATATATACATATGAACACGCATTTGAAACTTTACAGAAAACTAGTGATTTCTTTATTCTAATACTTGTTCTAGGTAAATAAAACAATCTCGATTATTTTCTGTTTATGCTTCATTGAGTTAAGAAAGGCATAACCATACATGAAGACCGAATATACTTATATTTTTCTTTAGGAAGAAATTAGTGTTAAACAAAGGCAGTGGAGAAAGCAAGTTTCCTGGAGATTTCAGATTTTTTTTCCTGACACTTGTGTACTGATAAATTATAGTTTTGTTTTCCACACACCCTCAGGGAAGGCTTCTTGTTCACATCTGAGTCGTAAAAGATTGCCTGGTCCTCTGTTCCATCTGCACAGGGTTAGTACCCTCTCATTTGTACTTAAGACAAAACTGAACATATGTTCACCTCATTGTGTTTGGGAGAACACAGGACTCTTTCTTTTCAAGAAATACCCAGTTCTCCATTTGGAGGCCCACCACAAGACTAGTATTTTTGCTTTCATCTTTTGGAGTAGAGTAAATTTTCAGAGACTAGAACGTAAGAGAATATAAAATAATCAGTATCTAACATAACTCAAGGTCAAGGGGAAAGTAGGAAAATGAATGGATTAGATAATCATTGTGACATGAGAGTCACCGGCAAACTGAATTGTAAAATAGTTACCCGTGTATTTTCTTTTTCAAGTCAGAATTATGGACCTCTTAATACACCCTAATTGTAGTAAGAGACAGATTCAAAGTCAGAGGATGTTCCTTTATCTGTAGTAATTAAATTTATTGTTAACATATTAAATTGTTTCGCTTTAAATGATTTTTAAATTAATTTTTAGGTTTCTTATTTTTTGAGTGTTTGTGTGCATGTGTGTATATGCACACACACACATTTCAGGTACAAAGAGTATTGGATACTGGAGTTGCGGATGGTTAAGAAGTGGGATTACAGATGGTTATAAGGCAAAATGTGGGTGCTGGGAAATGAACCTGGCCCTCTGTGAGAGCAACAAGTGCTCTTTGCCATGGAGCCATTGTGCTAGCTCCCAGAAGGATTTTGATAACCTCATTTAAATAGTATCTATCTCAGTGGTCTCACATCCAGTAAGATGTGGCCTTACCTCCTGTAATTAATTCTAATAGAACATGATTGCCCTTTTATTCCTGAGACAGATCCGCCTGGTTTCCCAGAGATGGTAGCTTCTGTGTGGTAGAGATCCACATAATATCATGGATCTTGGCCAAATGTATACAACAAAAGGCATTGGATAACTTTTCTAGGGATTTTTTGTTGTAATATAAATGGACAAAAGTATTTTTATTAACCTAAAAATTTCTTACTTTTTATCAATAATTACTGCCCAATTGCAGTAGCCATGCCCTTTTCAAAAACAGGAATTTCTGTGGCAACTGAAACTTTTAAATCCACAAAAGGCAGGGTTGGAGCTGAACATGGAATAACAAATGGTATCCTAGGCAATGAAGACATTTGCAAAGTCAGATTACATCCTACTTTTATTTGGGAAAGACAGAGACAAAGGACATTGGTGCTAAATGAATTGCTACTAAATTTTGAAGATCCAATACTAGCAAGCATATTTTCCTTTCCATTCCCACATAAGCCATGGTGGCCAACATCGTACAAAAGAGGAAATGATAGTGATAGAGAAGTCTGAGTTGAAATCAGAGTTTGAGATGCTTAAGAATAAATCTTTCATGTATTTGTAGCTTAGATAGCGAAAAGGAAGGGAGAAAACTGAAGAAATCACTGACATATAATTACCAAGATGCTTGTATACCCATAAGAAAAACAAGATAATAATCAGAAAATAATCTTTACACGAGAATCAAATTATTTAGTATCAAGGAAGCTTCCAAAATTCAAAAATAATTCCAGTGTCTGCTGAGGACTACAAAATGCATCTGGCCTGTCCAATTTAATCTTCACAATCATCCTACAAAATATATCCTAGCTCTGTCTTCATTCTACAAGATAATGCTTTAAATTAAGTAATTTGTCTGAAATTGTGTAACTAGGAAGTGTAAAACCAAGAACTGTACTGAGTTTGGTCTTAAAATCCATGCCCTTAATCATTTCTCATGATAATATATTGGGACACTAACTCAATCTGAGCAAAATGTAGGAAAATAGATTGTGGCAGTCCATGTTCAGACCCTTTCATGTGGTCCAGATAAATCACAGTGTGTAGAAAATCTGCACTACATGAAGCCTAATATAAAGTGCTAGCATAATTCATTCCTTTTACAATACCTTTATGAAAGGAACACAGGTAATAATTTTGTTCAATTTAAATCTTCAAAAGGCCACATGTGTTCTGCTTATAGCCTGACGTCAGAAACAGTACTTCCGAAAGTAGATGGATGGAAAAATCCTTTAATTCATGTAACATGAAATATGAAAGAAAAGTATCTAGTGGTATATGAATGATGCTTATTTTTTAACTTCTTTGTTTCTGTTTTTCTGGGTTCTGCTTACATCATTATCCATTCCCAAAAACTTGCAAAGATATCCAACCATAGAAAAACATAACTCACATTAAATGCTTAGACATGAGATTCAATAATCTCAGTATGTTGATTCAACTTTATATTTCATATTTAACATCTTCTGGTATCATACTTTACAAAGTATTCCTCGTATAATCTAGAAGTTCTCACCAAGACTTTCCAAATATCCACCTAGGCTTGTTTAGTTAACTCATCTGGAGCTGAGTGTGTTCTCATTAATATCCCCTTTTCTGCTTTATCTTAGTTGTCTTATGAATTAACAATCTAGCATGATGATAAATGGGCAAATCATTTTAATGTATTGTTCACCATTCTTTACAGACAATCTCACAAATTATTTTATTAAGATACTGTGGTGATGTTCCATGGTATATCTCTATTTTTTTCTGTTCTTGGTTCTATTTTATAAATAATTAATGTATTGTTTGGTTGTTTTTGAAAATCATATTTGCCCAACAGTACATACTCACAATATGTGTCTATCACAGTCTGATGATTCTCACAATATTTTGAACTCATATTATATATGTTTGGTCATCCGTGATCAGTGATCTTTCCAGTTACAACTATAATTATTCTGGAGTCATAGTACAGATGGAAAACTTAGAATAGTTAAGTGTGATTTCATAATGTTTCCATATTTTCCTCTCCTCTGTCCTCTCTTGGATCTGGGCCAACTGTGTATCATTAAAAGAAGTTGTGTATGCCTCTTGGCTTAAATTCAAAGCTAGAAACAATTAAGCTCAGAAAGGGAGGGACTTTAATAAAAGTGTAGTAGGCTGAAAGCAAGACCTCTTGTACCAATCACTTAGCCAACATCAATTTAAAGGAAGGTTCTAGAAAGAAATTAAGCCCTCCTCCACTGAGCTCATGAATGCTAAAAAAAAAATAATAATAGTTGGTCTGCTGATATGGAGTAGCCTCACCAGAAGATAAAACCTGGCAGTAAATTCCTTTAAGTCAGATCCCAATCCAGAACAAGTCCCTACACTCCATTCAGTTCTGTGAAGGTGAGAAATAAAGGAAGGTTCAGAAGAAAATTTGAATCTAGAAGTGGTTGATTCATGTGTTGTATTCAAAAGTATAAACTGAAGCAACAACAAACGATGCTGTAAAAGATGTAGCAAATTATTAAAAAAAAAAAGTCCAGCTGGAACAATTGAAGAAGCTTACTAAACTGACAGCTGATTTCCAATATATGCCAACTGTCTTCAAATACCATGATACCTATTGCTTTCATAGCTCAAGAAAAATGTCAGTGCTTGGCTTCAGTGCTTCAAAGGTCTGACTGTCTCATGTGTCAGGTACTAATATAACTAGTAACTAAGTTAAAGCAGATGTTCATCTACCTTTGTGAAAATCTGCTTGAGGTCCTTTAAATGGAGTACTTCTTTCTATTTTGCTTTTGCTCTCTAAGTACAACAAAAATTGGGTGACAGACAATTATTTGCAGCATATATTGTGGAATATTTAGGCCCAGTATTGAGAACTGCTATTCACACAAAAAGAAGCAATTACAATATATTATTACTGTTATTATTATATTATGAGTAATATATAAATATTAATCTGACTTAAGGAGTGGCTATAAGCAAGATATCCTGACCATGGTGTGGTTACTTGGTATTTTGGATATTAAGATGGCTCATAGAAGTGGGTCTATCCACCTTGACCAAAGGTCAGAGAATCCAAGCCTATTTCTGTTCGTTCATTTTTAAGACAGGAGGTTTGACCCACGGAGTGGCTGCCTATAGGATACCTGGTCTAAGATCTTGTCGCTGCATGTCCTGCCTAAAACATCAGAATACTTAGTTCAGGAAATAGTGGCTTGATGCCTCAGGTATTGAAGCAAGTATTTGTTCTGTTTGTCCTTTGTGTTATGTTAAAGTAATCTTTTGCCTTCTTCCCCCTTTTTTGGATTGGGGTGTGTAAACATACAGAAAATAAATACAGGCATTTTCAGGATTCAGGGTTCACTTGGTTGCCCTCTCTGTAGGTACAAGCCTATATTTTTGTATATCTTTCATATCTCTGTTCCTTTTGCCTAACATTTCTAAACCACATGCCCTGACAGATGTCGCCCCAACTTGTGGCTATGACAATGGCTGTCATCCTATGAAATGTAAGTTTATGAATATGATGTCAACTTAGTTGACAAAGCAGTGGTTGAGTTTCAAAGCTTGGCTTTGGCTCTGAAAGGAAGCCCACAGTCAGCAAATGCTACTAAGCAAGAGGTCATGCTATTGCAAAACCTTTCCTAAGGGGAAACGATCACCTAGTGGCAAATATCAGTCTTTTCTAATTTGAAGATCTTTCTGAAGACACTCTGTCTTCAGCTGTCACCAGCCTGATCAGTCAGCACGGATGAATGCCAGCTGCTCTGTCTGTTTGTGTGATGAGGGCCTATAAGGCTATACAGCTCTGACTGGCCAGCTGCTCACTGTGGGTCCAAGTCCTCCATAGCCATCCTCCCAAGTTCCAGGATTCAGATTTGTAACACTATAATGAGTTAATAGGTTTTTTTTTTACATAACACAGATGTGCTGTTTTGGGAATATAATATTAATGGACATTTTCACAAATTATACAATAGAGTAAATGTAAACTTTATGTCAACTTAGAAATAAAAAATATTTCTATGTCTTGTTTTTTTTTTGTGAGAGTCACTTTATTCCTGTGGTCTGCAACTGAACCAGGGATTTTTTTTTATCATAACCTATAATTAATTTTGAATTAAAATTATTATTAATAAAATACAATGTTAAATACAATATCAAGTAGCCTTAATGATAAATGAAATTGTGAAGTAATCTGTTTTAAGGTCACGAATAAGATAAATATTAAAATATTTTGTTTGAAATAAAATTAAATATTATAACAAAAAATTTAGAATATGTTTTCAACCAACCAGAGATAGTTAATACCTCTGGGTCTGTAGAGGGCCCAACATCATCTTAGTGCAGTTAAATGGATAAATAGTAGATTGAATTATCAACTGATTAATTCAAGTAGGTCATTAAGAAACCTGAAATAAGAATTCCAGGGTCTAGACCAGTTCATTCAGTCAACCTAGTACTCGAAGAACATTTATAATTCTGTAATCCAGTCAGCAGGTGGCTTGGCATTCAAATGTGATGAACCACGAATAAAGTTAATTTTACAACCACATTGGCTGGCTGATTCAATCCATAATATGGTCCCCTTTACAAATGATGTTTTGAAACATCACAACCTGTAGTGTTACAGTTGATATTTTTTAAAAAGTATATTACAGCTGATACTGCTAATTTACTCTATTAAAAACATATAATTTACTCATAAGGAAAAACTTAATTTGTGTTAAATCATTAATCAATAAATTAATTTGGTTAGTAGTTTTCCTCTTTTTGAATTAAATAATTATTTTTACCTGGAAAATATGGACTATCATGGAAGAATCTCTCTTGAAATAAGTAATTGATGTTATCCATAACTACTGTTTTCTCTTACACCCAGGTTTGGTGAAGATGTAAGATGAGGCCACTTGTCTGTCTCTGCTCAGATCACACCTCCCAGCTTTTGTAGGAACCCAGATGACAGACATCCCCTCCCTCATAAATCACAACACCTGCCTTTAAAACCTTCCCAATCCTCTTCATCTCTGAATCCCTTCTGCTGCCACCATAGGAGTAGTTCTCTGCACAATTAACATGAGGTATCTACCTGTCTTTCTTCCCAGCTTAACTTTCTTCTGGTTTGTCCCTCCCACCACCCCTTCCTCTGTTTTCCGGTGCTGTCTCACACAATCTGTGAAGTTTTCTCAAAAGTCTCCACCTTCCACTCTTCTTCCTGATGTGTAGTTTCCTTTGCTCAGCACTCCTTGATCTTTAAGACAGTCAAATGACATTTCTCTAGTACACAAAACAAGAGCATTCTGACTTGTGCTGTTCACGGTGTTATCTATTTGCTTTACATAGTTCCTCTCCAGGACTTACTTCATCATCCAAGTTTCTTTTTGTGGTCTATGGCTGTTATGTAGGCATTAGTAAAAATGGTGAGTGGTGCAGCATTTATAAACTGAAACTAGTCATAATTACTTGATTATTAAAATGAGAATTTAATGGAATCCAGTGATTTATTAAGATTTATAACCTGGGATGTGTTCCATGTTGGAATAAGTTTTATAAAGTTAGAGTTAGTTAGAATTAGATAATCCCTTGTAAACACATACATGAATATTGACCTTGATTGGGTTGTGGCAGAGGGTTGTACATTCTGATACTTGGGCGGTTGAGACAAGAACTTCCCAAGTTCAAGGACTGTCTGAGCTACAGGGTGAGGGAAAAGGCTATCTATGTCTAGGCAACTTAGTGAGACCCTATCTCAAAGTTTGAAAAGTAAGAAAGTAGGCAGGAATTCAAACCAGAGGTAGAATTCTTTCTCAGGTTATCTGAAGCCTTAGGTTAATTTCCAGAACTACAAAGACAATAATAAACACATAAATAATAAATATCTAAATACGTTATCAAATAATGGCAATAAATACATGTTGGTAAAGTTGTCAAATTTCACATTGCACTAACACAAGATATAACTTAATCGACATGGTACTTAAGGTACTACAGGAAAATATTTGTGTGTTAACCATTCTATACCATTTTTTCTTTTTTTTTCTTTTCTTTATTTGTTCAGGCATCTTACTCTGTTTTCCAAGCTCAAATGGAACTCTTTACATAGCCAGGTCAAGTCTGAAACTTGTGGAAATACTTCTGCCTCAGTTTCCAAAGTGTGTACACTAGAGAAATGAGCTAGCTCAGCTTGCAGTGACACTTCTAAAGCTACTAATTCATGCTGATCACATTATGGGTACCATTTTAGTGACCGTATCATTTTTCTGTTAAAGGAGAGGTATAATAGAAAGTGTTCAATGTGTATATGGAACAATTAGTGCTTCAAGCTGGTGCTTACAGAAAGTAGAAGCTAATTCAGAAAAGAATAACAAGATGTTAAAAATTCAAGAAGCATAATTAACAACTAAGGCTTTAAGAATAATGACTCACTGATTCTCTTGTATAGTGGTATAACTTTTGTTGATCTTTTTATTTTACTTCTAAACAAAGAGGAAAACTTGAGATCAAAGGAATCAAATAGAACTTCTCTTATACAGACTGTTAAAGTGTCTACATGAGCCAGGCTAGGTAAAGACTAACAGTGTATCTGTGCATTAAATCTTCTTGTGGTTCATTCTTGAAGTTTATGATTGAATATTTTAATTAATAAGCACTTAAATACAAATTCTTTATTCCAGTTCTTCTTGAGAATTTTATCCATGTATACAATGTAATATGATCATGTCTACCACTCTCCCTCCAATTCTGTCCATATCACCTCAATACATGGCCTTCCTTTACTTTAGTTTTCCTCCCTATAAAAATATCTATACCACTCCAAAGCACACTGACATGGCTGTAAATAAATCTCTGCAATTCAATTATAATACACTTTACAATGTGAACAAATAGAGGTCAATAGCAATTTAATTTATATTTCAAATTTAATATTAGATTTGATTACTTAATGTTACTGAAAATAGGCTTCTCTGTCATATTGAAATAATCAAGCATATTCCTGTCAATATTTTAAATGTGACTTTTTATCTAATGATTCAAGGTTTACATTACATATGAATGTAATATTTAAGTTTGCGGGCCTGAAATTGGAGTCTAAATTAATCTGAGCATGTGCTACTAATAACTGCTATATTCCCATTGTAAGGTGTATGTAATGTAGCAGAGTTATAATAGTTACTAGCATACTGAAGTCAGTATCCATGTGACAAATTCGAGCACACAAGGAAATGAGAAAGATATTTTAAGCTTGTCTTATTTAAAACATGAATAAACTTCACCTGAATTGCTAGTTTTCTTTTAGAAAGACTTTCACTCTCTCTATATGAAATATTTATGATAACTATAAGCAATTAGGAGTGTATGATGGATACCAGCACCTCTGATTTGAAGAGCAGTTTATTCAAACTTCTCAATGCTTTTCTGTGATTTGCAAAACTAAGTATAGGTCTGCCTAAGACCAAGTGTGGACATAGAAAGATGCGTAATAACAGCAGCCACTGGAAGAGACCTTGGATGCAGCTAATCCAGCTTCTAACTATTCAGAAGGATAAAATGAGATGACCAGAGTCATGGAGATTTACCAGAGAAGGAAAAAGATGAAAGATGGAAAGGAACAAAATTCCATATCAATGTTAATCACATTTTGTTATAAATACTTTGTATGTTTAGACTAACCCAGAACTCTAAAGAGCCAGGCCCTGTGTCAGTTTTAGTCAATGTTAGACGTAGTACACTGCTTTCCAGAAATCAGTGTGCAAAAGTTTGAGTAGATGGTTTTTAGATATTAATTTAGGGATGACATTCAGCCTCACAAATTCTTTCATTTTGTGAATGAGAATGATACCTATTTATACCATTATCAGAAGAAAATGAAATAAAATGAGAAGTAATTATAAATGGACTGTTCACAAAAATATGAAATAAACATAAATGAATGAAAGAATAAAGGAGAAAATGGATGAGGTTAAAGCATATTTATATGTTTCTCAAAAAAACTAGTAGTATACAAAACTTAAGAATATATAATCTCATATTTTATGTTAACAAAAAGGAGGAATAATGTTAAACAAAACTCAGTAAGCAATATAGAACACGTAATTCTTAGAAAATATTTGTCCATGAAATATTATTTGATCTCTTCTAGACAGCTTTATTGTGAAAAGCCATGATAAGCATTGAAATACCTGATAAAATTCTAACTTCTGCTTCATTTCCTGTTCTTATGCTGGCTGGGTTCCGAGCTGAGCATCGGTAGACTCCAATGTCCCCTGCCTGGAGTCGGCTGATCTGCAGTGCTCCAGAGGGCAAGACCACCACCCGGGAGTCTCCTGGAACTGGAATGAGGTCTTGTTGATTTTTCTGCCAGTGTATTGTTGGCATGGGTTCCCCAATGACTTCACACTTGAGTAACACTGTATCCCCCACAAAGGCTGTGATAGATTCTGTCTGGGAAAGGAACCTCAGTGGTCCTAAAAGAAACACAATGAAGAAAGGATGAGTCATTCAAATACAGGACAATTATCAGTATCTTGTATTCTTCATGTGACATTGTATCTTAGCATCTATACTCTTAAATTATGCTGAATCTTCTAACTTTATCACATATTATAACATAGCAGGCTTAGAAAGTAAGTTATTTGGCTAAGATATGATGACAATATTGTCACTTACCTCTAGAAGCTTCTACTTTAAATGTGACTCTTAGCTAACACCACCACCAACAACAACAAAAATCTCATAAAATAAACAGAGCAGATAAGGTTAATTTGATTTAAAAAAATGAGAAAATTATGCTTTGAAAGTTAAAATTCCACATGAAAGGTAATGGTGGCATTATGTATCAATGCTGCAAATGATACCTGGCTTTTTTGAATCCCAATTTACTATCTCCTGCCAGTTACCTAAAATTGGACCAATGTACAAGAAGTTACAAGGATTCAAGAAATGATTGTGTAGTATATTTTGGGACAGTTTCAATGAAGAAGAGAGATATTCACTTCCAGTTGTACAAACAGGCAGCAACCAAAGGCAGGCTGGCAGTTTAATGTGAATGTTCACCAGCATTTGTCTGGTGCATTTGCAGCATGGAAAAAACAATCCTATGGTTGGAGTGAGAACAGCTTGTGTTTCTAGCTTTGATGGGCCACTTATACAAATGAAACATTGCATTTTGTGCTTCATTTCTTCATGTGTGCAACGAGACAATAGCTAATCCGCACGACCACTTTCATGTTCCACTCAAATGGCATGTTAAATGGCTTGTAGAGATAGTAGGATTGAAAGGGAAAAGAAACTGACCACCTTGGAGCAAAGCATGGTGAGTAAGAGTCTCTAGTCTGATGTTTCATTGTAGAGAAGCAGTAGACACTCTGACCTTGTCTTCATGAAGACAAAGAGTATATCATCATCCTAACGTTTTGTCCTTCACAATCTGCTCTTACCTAGTGAGTCCAAACAAGTCTGTATGAATCGTATCATTATAACCCCCAGAACATATATTTTCTAGAGCCAAATGAAGCAAATAATTTTAATATTTGGATTTTTGTTTCAGTCATCACAGATACATTCTTATGTTTTGATTTGCCTTTAATCTTGATAATACTGTTCATTTTAGATACATGTTATTATAAAATTTTATTAATTCATTTTCCTCAGCTTCCTTTGATTTTAATAGTTATTTTTAAAGTATTGCAATGTTTAAAAATTTACTTTAATTAAAGCAGAATTCCCCATATCTGGGTTTAAATCATGTCAAAAAAGTTTTGATTTTTTTCTATCAATATTTCATCAATGACAGATTCTATTGTGATCCATTTTCCTACTGTTACTTTGAACCTCTGTCTGTTAATTCCTCCAAACCTAATTTTCTCTCCTAAACTGACAAAAAGTAAAGCTGGAACAAAAGGTCAGAGGTAAATGGACTGGTTATTAAACACAATTTAGCATGAGAGGCAATAAGAAATATTATAGTTTCAGGCCTAGGACAAGGAAAAACTTCATGTCTACTTCAAATATTAGGGTTTAGAATCACAAGATAATGGAATCAATGACATATAAAATTATTTCAGCACATCATATAGAATAGATACAGGTTGATAGGGACTACTATCATTATATCTCTTCCTAAACTACTTGAAATCATAGAGATGTACTAGTCAGGAGATGTACTATTCTTTAAAATGAATGATTAATGCGAGATAATGTATGAACTTCATATTAACTTGTCGGTTGAAATGTATGCCGCACACAAGAGCTGTAAAACTACCTATTTCCTAAAGCTAAGACCCTGGAATTTGAATCTATGGAGCCACCTAGACCAACACTATAGAGGTATTTCCAAACGGCATCAGTCCCGTGGAAAAGTTTACTGTTCCGAACAAAAGAACCCACTTATAACTGAGGGCTATTGTGGGTGGTTGGGAAAACAAAAGGAGCCCATTAATTTGCTCTCTGGCTCATGAATCAAAGTCCTTTCTAGGCCCTTAGTACAGTTCTGAATGCTTTTGAAAGAAAAAGATATAGTATATTAATCTGCTACTATTTAACTTCAGTGTGGATTAAAAGGATGAAATCAAAGGGTGATTGGTATAGTATAAAGAAACGACAACTAGTAGGAGTGCTATTTTAAGGTTTATGTCAGGAAACAAGTTTCTGACTTGTTTAATAGCATTCCTTCTTATCTTCATTGGTAGTTTTTCTTACGATTAAGGAAAAATAGTTGTGAATAGCTATACAATATTTATATTAAATTTACAATTAACAATATAGTTTATTAATGTATGTTAGAATAAAATATATTAGGTAAGTTAGAAAAACATCTATATACTTTTATGCATGCAGATACATGATTCTATATTAGTTAGAGACATTGTACAAATTCAAAATCATGTGTGCTATCTGATTATCAGTAATCTTAAAAATTTAGCTAGCAAGTTAGTGCTAGAGCATAGAATACAGACACGTAATTCAAATTGATATTCAATTGTTTTCCTTTGTCATCCTCACCTAGCTGCCATATTAACATAATGAGACAATGGGATTGGCTCCTAATATACAAGCTATTGTGAGGCATTGTCCTCTGAACTGACAGTCAGGAAACTGACAGAATTTTAAGAGGCTAGGAAGGAAACTGACAAGCTTCAGGGAACTCAGAGATTGAGTCAGTCACCCATGTTCATGTACGTATCTTTAACTGAGTGGCATCACTTGTGTGGTCTGTTGTTCGTGCTCTATTTGGTGTGAATGGTCATTTATCAAATCTCCCCAGGCAAAATTGTGCAACACATATTATTTGTATACACCGCCACGATGGCGTCAGATCTTAAGAAAGAGAAACAAGAGAGCATATTCTGGGCTCACTTCCTAGTGCTGGGTTAGGGAATAGAAATATATTCAATTTTAAAGTTAACAGTGTAGCATAGGAAAATTTCAAATAATTGTGAAGATGGAAAATTATAAGAGGACTTCTTAATCCATTTTTTTGTCTCTATAAAAAAACTACACAGTAATCAAGTAAGTCTATAGATTTTTGTGTGACTTGAATGACTGCTTTTACTGTGGAAATGATATCTCCTTGTAAAAGAAGATATTATATGCTATCAATTTAGTAGCACATTTTAGTTATTAATTCACGGAAACTCATAAAAATGAAATACTATATATTTTTCATAAATTATTAAATACAATAATATAAAGTAAATATTTTGTGCATCAAGTGGCTATGGTGTTAAGTATATCTTCATGAAAATTAGGTTTCTGCTCAGCAAGAATCTATTCAAACTCAAGAGATCACAATTGGTCTATTGTTACCATAGTTTCCTTTCTCTATTCTTTGCTCACTCATGTCCATTTCAGACATCAGAAAGAGTTAATGGTTTTGCTGGTGAACATGGCTCTGTTCAAACTTTTTGATATTAATCTTACTGTCCAAATGCTGTAAAAGAGTTTTGACTGTATTTTAAAATTGCATACCCAGGACTCTAGCATAAACCCACATCATTTTTCACAACTATTGCAAAACAATTCTGAACTCTGGTGAACTGGTCTGAAGCTCTGAACCTAGTCTTCTCTTGATGTTATTTCTTTAGTACTTTCTCTGGAAAGGGATATGCTTTCCCCCCAACACCTACCTGTCATAACTGTAGGCATTCTAATAGCAACATGTATAAAAATCCCTACACTTTTGCTAGTCTGAGAATCATCTTTCTCACTTAAATTTTTTATATCGCTCCTAATTTACAGACACCATGACAGAGTCAGTGCATAAATCAAACCTGAAAAGTGTCTCATGTTCCTGTTATGTTATCTGTATTTTCTTTCCATGGGGTATATCAAATATTTACTGACAATAAAAAGCATTAATATTTGTATAGATACTATATAAGTTTAAATGTTTTTTAAAGGCTCACAGTTTGAAAACTGATACTAGCTTTACATTTATCACTTTCCAACATACCATGAGAGCTTGGGATGGGAGACAACACACCAAGGGTCCAGATTATTTTGTGCTTCGGGTGGCTATGGTGTTAAGTATTTCTTCATGAAAATTAAGTCCCTGGCCAGCAAGAGTCTGTTCAAACTCAAAAGATCACATTGATCTATTGTTAGGCTTAGACGTGTCCAGCCCTACCATGTGTTAAAACAGACCAAACCTTTAGTGAGAAGCTGTAAAAAGTAAAGCATAGTTCGTTTTACCTATAAGAAAGTCAAGATATTTCCGTATATCAAAGCTTTATTTTTTCCCTTTTTCCTTGAAATAATAAATACAGATAGGCCTAATCCTTATCTTATAAGTGACTTATATAGACTAAGAAGTGTTTTGGCACATAGCATTTACATATTATTAGATCCGATAAGTCAGCTAGACATGATTTAAAGTATATGAGAGGATGTGCTCTGGCATCTTTTGTAAGGTTAAAACATCTGCAGGTTTTCATTTCTACAGAGTCCTGGAACCAACTCCCCCATTCACTGAGGAACAACTCCACATTCTGCACTCCATTAAATTCTATAAACTCACTACAGTCTGGAGTGCTGTACTATTCAAAATAGCACACAGACCTATTTGGAGTGCCTCAGGAGGGCTTCTATCTTTATCCCTGAGTAAAAGTTGTTTCCTAAAAGGAAGTGTTGTCAAGATGCCTACCTTCACACCCAGCCAGGACCAGGATGGTGTACCAGCTTTATGTCTAGGAACACCTGGAATTGCGGAAGCGTCCCACACTAGTCTACCCACAGCTTTAGACATGTCCAGCACTAACATCTGTTAACACAGACCAAACCTTGTTAGTAAGAAGCTGTAAAGAGTAAAGCATAGATCGTTTTACCTATAGGAAAGCCAAGACATGTACCACATACCAAAGCTTTACTTTATACCTTTTTTTCTTGAAATAATAAATACAGATATGCCTAATTCTTATTTTATAAGTGACTTATATAGACTAAGAAGTTTTTGGGCTTCAGCATCAGAAATGTTATTGATAATGCCAATCCTCATTACAGTTGCAAAGTAAATAGGACTGAGAACAAGAAATACAGGCCCATTTTGAAGTTAGCATGGAGGAATGAGTCCGTCATTTATTCTGATTACTACAAAACATACTTGTTTTGAACTTATAGTAGTTTGCCAGAAAGATTCATAAAGAGCCTCTTTGCATGTGTACTTTGTAAAATGTTGCTAGAGGTCTGTTATACATCCATAAAGTAGACTCCTTTCTTAAGCGTTTACCCGTTGTACAAGAAAGGACTTATTCTTTTTAGCTCTCTTTAACATAATGCCTGCATATGTGGAGGTGGTAACATCTGGGCAGGTGATGAATCCTCTGTCCAGGGACAACCAGTTGCTCCTCCAGTCCCCTGTGTACCATATACATCCACTGCCACTATTTAACTGTGCGGTTTGTTTTCTTTTCCAGGCTAATCTGCGAATTCTACAGCAGAGGACTCAGTCCTAGTTGTTTTACAGACAGCACAATGTATAATGATTCTTCATCAAATAAACATTTGTTGAATGTAAACTATGTGTTATGATTAATTTAATCATCAGGAAGCATCACAGGCCCTAAACATTAGGAAATGATTGAAGCAAAGTTCTGAAAAAGAACTGCTTTGCACACTGAACCTTCTGCTAAGGCTGGTTAACTGACTAGACCTTCAGTGATAGTGCTGAGGTTGGAACATTGCTGGCCCAGGGTCTGACTACAATCTAGCTTTAATCCCCTTAGATGCCCCTAGAGCCAACCAACAAGTTGTTTCCAGGGCAGTGGAAATGTTAATAGCCAAAGCACCAAACATTTTTTCTTTTCAGCTTTTCTTTTGTGATGCTAAAAGGGGAGGGGGATAAAAAAATAAAAATCACCATGGCAATGAATGGAAAACTTCTAAACCTGTAGGGTGATGTTAGGCTCTCAGAATTAAAATAAGGAGAACAATGGTCCATCCCCAGCATTTCATCTGTTCAGGATGTACCACAGAGATGCCAAGAAATTGTCTATCAGAACCAGACAGTCAGAAAGTCACACCAGCTTAGATAGGCACTTTACTTCATTCAGATCTAAACTATGTTGGATTTCAGAAAGTAAACGTGAAAGCAAAGCATTTCACAGTCCAGATTTAAGTATGCAAGTCTCCCTGCCGCCTGGGAGGTCTCTCTTCCACCCACATACACCCAGTCAGGCCTACTCCTTTCTTTAAATTCTAATCTGGAAAAGGCATATTCTTCTGATTTGCCCTCTAGCCTCCTTGGCACACTATCGAGATCCGCATCTCCTCCTATAGAACTCTAATTATTAAGTAATTAAAGTTCATTTCATAAAGAGACTTATCAACTGGGAGACAGACCTCGTGGTTGGAAATAAGCTTTGCTTTTAAATATTCAACAATGTGGTAATACTCTGCAATTGCCAGAGGAGAGTGGCTATAAACACTCTGTTTGCTCTAAATTACAGATTGAAGGTTACCTTCCCTCTGAGCAGGACATGTTTGCCCCTGCTTAATTGACCAATTCGCTGAACGGCAGAGAAAAGAGGCACACCAACGAGACATTCTCTAAATGGAAGTGAAGAGCAATAAAGAATCTTCATGAAATTTCTTACACTGTTTTCTGCCTTCAATTCCCTTGTCCCTTTATTGTGGCTTGGTGGGTAGTTCTCTAGTCCATCCTGGTGTCTTTCCTTCTCTCTCTCTCTCTCTCTCTCTCTCTCTCTCTCTCTCTCTCTCTCTCCCTCCCTCCCTCCCTCCCTCTCCCTCTTCCTTTCCCTCTTCCTCCCTTCCATTTGTAGTGGTAAAATGAGGACTCCCAGGTGGTTGGAATAAGAGCAAATGCTGGAATGTAGATTTACAACGTAAATCCAGGAAACCTGCTTGTTCCAGGCACAGACCTCCATATGTTATTTTGGTGTATTAGTGGACCCATGTAGAGATGCAATATAGGAGCTACGACGGACGACATCCGACAGAAAAGAGTAAAGACAAAGTATGCCTCGCGGCCAGTTTATGTGCCAGCTCCACAATCTTCTTCTCATGAAGGAACTCTTTCCCAAAGTCAAAAACCAGTCAATGCAAAACACCAAATCTTTCTTAGAAATCACCTGTTGGGTTTGTTGCATATAACTGTTAGGAATGTTTCCTAATGTGAGCTCTCTGCCAATGCAAAAGTCCCAATCAAGCCAAATCACAACAAGCCAAATTAAAAGATATCCAGGTTTAATGGAAATCCTGCACTCTCGGGTGGCCTGGGAGGCCGCAAATGCGACCACGGGGGGTGGTGTTAGAAATGAGACTGCGTGATTCTGTTTTGGGAGCTATCTTAAATACCATGTGGGAGTGCTCCTGGCATGCTGGGATTTGGAGTCCAGACCAATACAACTCTCAGGCCTGGGGGCTGGGGGCTATGCTCCCAACTTAACAGTGACATGCTCTGAGGAGCTGACACAGTGTCATCTTCTAAAACAATTGATGAGATCCATGACTTTGAAGCAGGTGGTGATCGGGAAAGTACTGTATGCCAATTTCCAAAATGCAGTATGGAGGCTGTTACTTCAAAGTTCACCTTGCAGTCCTACTAAATTCTCTCTTAGCTGACCTTTAGATGCAGAGTTTGAACTCTAGACGCTTCAGTCTGTGATGCTCTTAACCATAGCACCATAGTAATAATGCTGTGGACAGAGCACTCTTTCTGGTATGATAGCTTCTATAAAGCTACTCCATGAGAGAAGTCAGCAACTCCAGAGAGGGATTCCAGGACCCACCAACTCTGCCCTGGAGGGAGTTACCAGGCATGAGCTACCCCTGTGTGCTAAATGGCCTCCTCTTCCTGATTTCCTTATCTGCCATCACACAAGCCTGAGTTGTGAATTGCCCTCCCAAGACTTCATTAACTTCATCACAGGACAGCTCTGGGGAGGCTCAGCTGATAGCATTTTAATAACTCTCCTTTTATCCATCTGAGGTACTATATAATATCTATTTCCAGCACAAGATCAAATAAGGAAGAGTTTTTCCACTTCACCTCCAACTTATGCAGTATTGTCTTCCAAGATATAGATCTTTCATAAAATATAATGAAATTGTATAGAACATCAATGCCATTATTCTACACTAAAGTTAACCTAGATTGCCTCTCAGGTGAAGCTAAGTAACAATCATGCAGAGAGGCTTTCAGATTAGCTGTGCAGACACTACCTTTGATTGTTGAAATTGGTCATTCTTTTTCATATATACATGAAGACAAACAGAAATTCAAAATTGCCATATAAATCAATTACATATTTCACTGTTTAACAAGAAAAAAGTTCTATTCATGTTATTTAAAAGGAGAACTAGTGCAGAAAAAAATTTATGAATCAAAAATATAAACACATTTATTTAGTAAATTAGTCTACCAATATTATAAGTCATTTTATAATGAAAGCTAGACCAATAAATATGTAAACTGATGTCATTTTGAAAATTAATTTGACAGTATAGCAAATTAACTAAAAAAGTTACTTCTACCCATAAGAATATAAAGAAAAATTTTAAAAATGTAAAATTAGTTTGTTCAATGTGAAAATTAAAGAATGGGTGAGCTATACTGTTGCTAATTGGTTAAACATATTACAGCATATCCACTGGACATAGTGTCAGAAAACCACTGGAAATTAAGGCAATTATTTTTTGGTGGGATTATACATAGGGAGAACCTTACACTCTGTAATCTAACTGGCCTCAATTTATAATTCTCCTGATTCAGTTTCCCAACTGGTAGGATTTTAGGAATATCCTCACACCAGGCAAACATTTCTTTAATCAAAGAAATATACTTATATAATTCTTAAAAGGAGCTTGTTTTTAAAAAGGGAGCATGAGAAAGAGAGAAAACAGCAAATGATTTCAGTGTCCCATTAAGCACGTTATCCAGGGCAATCTTTAAGCAAGCCTTCATCAGTACACCCATGTCCTAAGAAGTTGTTTCCCTCAACAGGCTTTGACGGAAATTTTATTTTTATTCTCAGCTTTATGTTAAAATTCTTATTACAAAAGCTAAGATTGGTTTATAATTAAGAGTAATGATATTTTAAATCAAATCTGAAGCTAAAACTTTTGATCAAACTTACATTCTATTGTGTAAAGTGCATGGATATTGACTATGAATTTGGCTGATACCTCTGGGGACGTCTTGAAAGTATATTTATATAATGGAAGACAATATCAGATCATCAAAGTAAGAGAAAAGCAAGCTCTTAACATTTGTATTGCACGTCAATCCACATCTAGTTACTGTCAATATCTTGCTTCTACTTTACATGGGTCAACTGCCCAAGAAGACCCCAAAGCAATAGCAATCAAAGTATGGGCATTTCCAGAACACTTGCTTTATTCATTCAATTGTTAGTTCACTTAATCATTCATTCGGTGTAATAGCTAAGTTTCTAAGTCACATTGAGTCATGACTTCCAAACATTTGACCAGTGTGTGTGTTAGGTGTGTTAATCAGGACGTTTCAGTATGAAGATGATATTTCAATATACAGATTGAATAAGGGAGTGTGTCTTCCACTTAGAGCCCATCAGAGGCCTGTGTTTGGTAGCAGGGAGAGCCAAACAGCATCTTTTTCTGTGCCTGGATACCCTACATGGAACACTGGTCTTTTTCCTGACTTTGATGTCAGAATTGAATTAGAAGTGACATCATTTGTCCTCCTAATCCTTTAAATTTTAGATTAAAACATAAATAAAACTGTCATGTTTCCTGGGTCTTGAGCATGTTCAACTGTAAATCTTGGGAGTTCTTAACCTTCAGAGTTATATGTGGTAATTTTTACATTAAATCCTTTTCCTATATCAGCATTCAGACAGAATAACGTAGATTTGACATTTCCCAAATAAGAAAATTTCATATCAAAATTAAAAAATAATGTCTGAACAATGACAATCATCAATATGTAAGTGACAGTGTTTCATGAATAAAATTATTAAAAATGTCTTGTGAGGATACCTCATAACTATGTTCATGAAGTATATTTTATAAGAATCATGACTAATTTCTGTGTTCAGACTTAGGCCACATTGCTAAGATATATTACATATGTAAATATATCAATACTTGAAATAATTTATATACCTGAATTTTTTATGGTCCTAAGATTCACATTCCTTCTTTTATGTGGCACATGCACACTGAACATGCGTTCTGGGGTTCAAAGGACAATTTATCTATGCACCTATGCTCATCTTTGTCCATTTCAACAAATGATACTTCCTTATTTATCACATATGTCCCTTAATGATAATAAACGAAATATATGAATAAAACAGAATGATCCTTAGAAATGCTTTGTGATAAGGAAATAATTAGGAACAAATTTTCAAATTTGTAAAATACGAACAGTGTCTTGAATAATGAAGAGGAGTATACAAGTTACCCAGAATCCAAGAGGATATTCTAGTTGGAGAAACAGCATTGCAAAAACCATGACTCTAAGGAACACATAGAACATGTAAATAATTTAATAAAATATGAAGGAGCAGAGAAAGATTTTTAAATATGCTTTGGCTGTGTAAGTGTGTTTGTTTTTGTTGTGTTTTCTACTACGTTACAGAGCTCAGCATTGTTCTTGATTTTCACCAAGTTTGTATTGCTTTTTACTATGGAAGTATTCTATAAAGGTAGAGGATATGAGCCCTGTGTGTTTCAAGGTGCACAGACACACAGAATAAATATTGAATGATTCTTATATAAATTAACAAACAATTAGTGACTTACTCTCCATCACGGCACACTAACAGGATACCATATGACAAGTGTTATTACTTAGTAGTTACACTCGCATGAAGTCACTGTTCAAGAATGAGTCAGCCTCCAGAATTGTGCATTTGAGGATGAGAGGAGACAACTTGTATGTGACTTGTTTTCACAGTGAAATAATCACAAAACCCAGCAACAACAATACCTCTAAGATGGAAAACTTAGCAAGAAAGTTAGTCATTAGTTCTCAAGGTTATCTGAACAAGAATCTACACTGTGAATATTCTTCTAAATTTTAATTGAGCTTCTACCATCCAAACAACAACATCACAATTTTCTAACTGGACTTAAGAGCCACTCAAAAGGAGGGAAATCATGTCCGTACTATAAACCTAGTCAACCATCATCGCTGAAGGTCATGAACTTCCTACTACCATTTTCCTAAATCAAGAGAATTTTTATTGCTTTTAAATATTTATTCTAATACCTACAGATGAGTATGGCTCTCACCTCTCACCTAAGTAGTCTCTTTTAGAAGTAGATGGAGACTGTTACAGAAAATAAGGACTAGCTAAACTACAAACCATGAATTTCCCAACCTTACCTGATATATCCACAATGCAACTCTATACCTAAACTTCAGGGTACGCCATGGAAAGATGGGATAGGAAGATTGTAAGAGTCAGAAGACCAGGCTATCTACCAACAGATGGCTTCTATATTATGACATAGAAGCTGCATCCATGAAATCTCAACAACCTAGTGCCCTAAATAAGACCTGTTGACATGTCATCATGGATGGGGAGAATCTCACAAGGATCCACCACTAGATATAGGATTACAGGAAAGTAATGGTTGCTGAGAGAGAAAAAAAAAACAGTCTTATCCAGGGTCAAACACTTGACAAATTTTCCAATCCTAAATGGTCATCTTAAGCGCATATACAGAAGATCAACACTAAGTAAACTCAGCAATATATATACAGAGAGAGGGAGGGAGAGAGAGAGAGAGAGAGAGAGAGAGAGAGAGAGAGAGAGAGAGAGAGAGGAGATAAATAATTTAAGAGAAAGTAGGGAATAATATCAGAGAAATTAAAATTTTAAAATTGAGCATACGATCGAAAGGTGACTGAGAATATGATAGAAACCATAGAAGATCAGATAACATAAGGTATAGTATTTTAAAAACTATGTCTCCATTGATAGTTTCTGGTAACATTTTCCTCCAGGTTGATTTAATAGGACCAGCTGCCTTTTAATATTTTTTCCAGTCAAAGCAAATAACTGAGTCCTGTTCAGAATTTGTAGACAGAGTCAAATAAAATAACAAACTAATGGGACAAGTTTTCAATGTAAGTAGGTAGCAGCGAGAGTAGTATCAGTTTAAAACATTTGGTTTAGTATATAAGTTGTAGGTCAAGAATCTGAGCTTACTTCCAGGTTTTAAAAGCCCTCCCGACCCCTGAGCTCTCCTCAAACTCAGGACTTGAAATAATACCAATACCCAACCTGGAAATCTCCACCCTGGATAACTCTGCCCCCAAGAAACCCTATATAAAGCTTGCCTTCAACTTCATTCTTTGCTGTTTCTTGCCTGAGCAGAGGAAGCCACTCACTTGTGTCTTTCCCAATAAATCTCTTACGTGAGGTTTGTTATACAGTGTGACTTTGGGATACTCCTTCACTCTTGACTTCCAGGATACTTTGCCCCTCATAACTAAAACACTTGTATTGGGAATACCTTTCCCCTCAGATATAGGACCGTTACATAATTCATTATAGTTAGCTTAATAATACCTGAGATTCACACCACAGATATAAAAATAAAAATCACTTTTTTCCCTTTCATAATTTAGATATTTTTCCCACCTCACAAAATCCATGTTATGAACAGTAAAGCAAATTCCACAGTGCAAACAATAATCTAAATTCCATACTTTTAATAAATCTATATGGACAGGTTAGTCAGCGAGTTCTTAGGGTCAGGCCATGTCTACATTATAATGGCTGTTTTACATGTATGAGACATACCATCCCTTGTACCTCTTAGAAATTGTTTGGAAGTGAAAGAATGTCAGAAAGTTGGGAAATAGAAAATCATCCTATAGGACAACCTCTCTGTTTTGAGCTCATTGTCCTGGGTCAAAGTGTACCATATGATACTGGTGGGTGGATATTGATAAAGTGTGGACACATCCATCTGGGAAGTCAGTTATAACTCTATGCTGCTTTAAGAGAGAGCAGAAGTGGGTTTCAGTCATTCTTGAGAGAAACTAAATCCTAGGCTTACAATGGAAGAACCTAAGATTGGTCTGGAGTCTTATGAAATGAAAGGAGTCAATAAATATCCCAAAGAAGCAAAAACTGACAAAATCAAGTTAACATGAATAACTATATCTTTTAATGAAATTATGAACAATTAACTGTCATTTATTGTGACTTCATATTATTTTATAGTAACTTTCTGTGATTAATTGACTCTTCAGGTAGCACATTAGCCCTCAAGGGGCAACTAAATTATTGCTATTTTAATATCTTAGTTTTTCAACGAAGACAAGATCAATCATCTAAGTTCAAACCAGTTTTCTTATGCCACGTTTGCCAAGTTATTTAAATTCACTTTCAATAAAATATTTCTCTTTTTGAAAAAAGAAAACTCTATTTACCCTTCTCTTGGCCTCAGCAGTTGAGGACTTAAGAGCCTTTAGAATGCATTGGATTGGCACCTGAGACACATGTTGATAATTTGATTAGAATGTTAGTTTTTCCTTGAGGGACTTTTGCTAGTGAACTGATTATTTTATATAGAACTATCTATTAAGGTGACAGCAGAATCTATCAATCTGAGAACATGCTGAATGATATGAAACATACATCTTTAACTAACTTTTTACCCACATATTTATAAAACTTATAACCCCAAATTCTAAGTTCACATTTGAGGATGTTATAACACCCTGATTATCGCAGAGTTATTTCCTTATTTTATATGATATATACTATAGTTGCTTACTTGTTTCTTGGGTTTTTTAGATTTTCCAGCTCTTATCTTCCATAACTCTTTATTAATAATCATTCCCTACATTTCCCATCTACCTGGCCAGCTTTGTTTATTCTCCTCTCACCTCTCTGTTAGACTACTTCCCATTTCTGAACTCATGAGCACAGGGTTTTGCATGGTTTGGCTAATATTAGTTGTCAGCTCATAGTATGTCATAGGCTCCTAGACACAGAGCAAATATTTTCTCTTTTGCCTCTGGTACTTGAGAATTTACTAGCATTTGTATCAATTAGTAATTGCTAGATACTCACTTCCTGAGTTAGAGTTTCTAGTATTTCTGTAGTGAAATACCATGACCAAAAGCCATGTTGGGGAGAAAAATGTTTACTGGGATTATACTTCCAAATATAGCCCATCACTGAAGGACGTTAGGACAGGAACCCAGGACCACTAGACCAGGGATGGCACCATCCACAACAGGCTGTGCCGTCCCACATCAATCACTAATTAAGAAAATGCCCTACAGGCTGGCCCAATCTTATGGAGGTACTTTCTCAATCAGGGTTTGCTCCTCTCAGATGACTATAGTCTGTGTCAAGTTGACATAAATGACAAAAGCACACTCACTGATGGGGCTACCATCCTTTCGTGCATTCTGTCCTCTCCATTGTAGTTCCCCATGCTTAAGGAAAGGGCGCTTTGCTAAGCATTGCTGTGAAAATTCACAGCGTCTTACAGAGCAAAGACATCAAAGATATCCTTTTGAAAATCTTATCACTCTAAGGAGTAATTATTTTTATTTGGCCCATTTAAACAAAGGACCATCTGCTAAGGAAACTCAAAAGTAACCTGCTTTGTTTGATTCACCTTTTAGTTCTATTGATGCGTCCTTTTTTTATTGCAGTATATTTTTTGGTGGCTTCATTTTACACAAAAATCTCATTATTAAAATTTGGATGTTACAATGTGTAAAAATGTAGGTCATATGGAGTTTGGTGAAGACAGAAATTTTATATAAAAAAGATATATAATACATTTTATATGTTTTGCATTGATCTTGCTTGATTCTGGAAAATAGGACATGATTATTAATGAAAGTCTTACTTATTAATCTTTTCTTTCCTTGATAGTATTGATATCAGTGTCTGATACCTTTCCAAAATAATTTCATAAATTCGTGGGAGGTAAGAAATTTTGAGCTACTTTGTTCTTTCCTCAGCCTAGTCCAGGACCTGGGCAGTTAGCAAGGACTCCATGATGAGTTCCTGTTTCTTTACTAAAACTCTGATCTTTCATCTATTTTTTTTCCTTCAAACTATTCTGTTCTCCAGAAATCATCTATTATAATTTCTTGAATTTAAAAAATTGATTTATGAAACAGGTAGGAAGATAAGCAAATCTTTCATTTATTATTTTAAGTATAGAAGATTATGTCTGGAGGTGTAGCCTGGTCACAAACATACTTGTTTAGTGTTCATGGAGTCCTGATTGAGTTTAATGTCCAGCACTGTGATTCCAGCCACTGGGAAACAAAGACAAGAGGATAGGAAGTGCTGAGTCATCCACAAGTATGACAGCAAGTTCCACACCAAAGACAACTCAGGGAAACATGGCATAGCAGCCTCAAAATAAAGAAACAAAAAAGCTGAAAGAGACATTAGGCATCAAATATACCTAATAATTTCATTTTGTAGAAAAACATGTATCAACATAAAACAATGCTTTTAGTTCTATTTATAATTCCTGCTTGCGAAACTCAAAGCTTGGAAGTATTCTTCATCTAGGTACCTGTCTATGATATATTAATATATCTGAATATGATTAAGAAATATGCATATATATAAACATGTGGGTGTATATGTATGCAATTTTCATAAAAATGCATATATAAGAATATCAATATTTTTGCTTTTTAGATTATAGTATAATCTTTCCCTTCCTTTTTCATCCTCCAAATCCTCCCATTCACTTTTTCCTACACTCTTCAAATTCATGGCTTCCTTCTTCAGTAATTTTTGTTATATATATGTGTGTGTGTGTGTGCATGAGCACATATTCCTAAATATAGAAGTGTAACTACTATGTCTGTATGTTACTTGAATGTAAATGTTTTTAGGGATGACCATTTGGTATTAGATAATCTTTTGGTGTGCTCTTCCCTAGAGAAGGCAACTTTTGCATTTCTGCATTAGCATGTTTTCTGGTGTATGTGTTTCTTTAGACTTATGTATATAAAACATATGTACATTACATATATTCCTTCAAAGATATATGTTTACCTATCAGAGCCATTAGGGAATTCCCTGAGCAAGTCACATTAACTGATTAATCTTATCAGTTAATTTGTAGCCTTTGAAAAGTAATTTTAGGTTAAGAAACTGCAAGGATTAACAAAAGTCTCAGTTGTTCTATTTTTAGTGTTTTTTCAGCAAGTTTAATCAGAACTTATATCTAAAAATAAGCTGCCTGAGTTCTCTTCTTTAAAGAAACGGTGATAGGCTTGCAAATCTCGGAGCCTGTCCACAACAGGTTGTTTAATGATTCAAACCCATCAGAGATGACGCCTTATTGTTCACACCAAGCTGAACTGCTAATTTTCAGAGATAAATGCACCTGTGGAAAAGAAATCATATCTTTAAATTGTATTATCCAGCAACAAGACCACATACTGTTTTGTCCTTGTTGTTAACACAGAAATCAGAGGGTGTAAATCTCTTTATCTTCCTGTCAGCAGCCTGGCCAGGGTGTTAATGGCCTGCAGCCCAGAAGTTGCATCGGCTTCTAGCCAATCAGTGGTGAAACTATTTAATTGGCATTTCAAACAGGAAGCACTGAGATAGGGGACTGGAGGGGGTTCAATGCTAATGCATTTAGATGAAAAGATATTTTCAAATCTCCAATTAAAACAAGAGATCTTAATCCTTTGTGATATAAAGTGGGTTAAAGAGACTCATTTCTTTTATGAAGTGAGAAAAGGCTAATTTTACTGATTGAAAATATATTTCAATGTCTTAAGAGATATCTTTTCAAAAGAAGAAAACCAACTTCCCCCTGCTAGGAAGAAAGTAGTCTTGTTTCTCCAATAAGAGAAAGAGTGGCTTCCTGCATAGAAACAAAACATGTCTAAGACCAGATGGTATAACAGGCCCCTAGACATTACCAAAACCGAAGCCTCAATAGAGGTACCATTCTGTCCTCAAAACCCAGCACATAGGCCCAAACTATTGAGGTTTACGTTGGGGTTAAGTCCCACTAAACCTCTCAGGATTCAGAAGAACTACCATAGCAGGTAAAATCCTGACTAAGAAGGTCTAAGGGGAAATGAAATAAATTAGCTCACATAAGTCTTTTTATCATGTCTCATTTATTTTTTTCTAAGCTCTCTCTAATACTCTCTTGATGTTCCCCTTTCAATGTTTCTCCTCGATGTTCCTTTTGATAAAGCTGCTCTTCCCATGCCACACGGTTTTCAGTTTACACACCCACACTGGCCTAGTTAGCAATCCCATAGGCTATAACGATGGCACAAAGCATGCATTTCTTAGGGCAAACAAGGTGGATAAAAGACTGACAAGCTAGGCACCTTCTGTCTCTGAAGGGGTGTGTCTGTGAAGCTCCCAGGCAGAAACCTGGAGGATTAGAGTGAGCTTGCCCCCCTGCGCTAAGCATCAGGACGCTGTATAGTCTGGCAACCAGGTGAGAAGAAATTTTTTTTCTCTGGGACTGGTTTAGCGACTCAAACTTTTTCCATGTATATTTTAGATGTACGGGTACAAACAGTTAATTTCCTACACCTAGACCTTGTGTCAAATGAAAGGCAAAGTTAAGTACAGAATACTAATAGCTTGTTAAAGTAGAGAAAAGGCCAGTAGATTACACCTTCCTGTGTCTGCTGCTAGAGAATTCAGGCCACCCAGATCTGTTTATCAGTAAGAGTAGACATGCTGGTAAGTATTCAGTGTCTCCTGCTTAGTGCTTCCTTTTTGTCAATGAGTCCTGTCAGTAATTGTGGGGGTCTAATTTTATGTAGATTTGACTATTATAACAAAGGTTTGCCTTAGGGAATGCTTATACACCAGGGCCCCACAACTTGGGAAAATGGCAAAGGTTATCCAGTTGCCAGTTCATGAGGAAGTTATTCCAACAAATGATTTATACACTGTAGGGATATTTTGGGATGAGTCCCATTATGAAAGGAAGAAACGTCATGATTTCACAAGATTTCCACAGAACTGACAGCAACTATTCAAAAGACAGGTGTTCCTGAAGTCCTGTAAATCCGGTTTCCATAGGTTGTACATCTGTGGGTTTGTCTATGAATCTGTCAGATGTACATTCACTGTATAATACTTGTGGCTCACATCACCCAACATTTATCAAAATGGGAACTGAGACTTAATCCATCAGAAGCTTACTTCATAGTTCCAGGAAAGTTCTTGAATGACCTAACCTTATTTTTTAGCTTTTGTCGTTCTGCTTCTTGCTAACTAAAGTGTGACAACCAGGATGATTTTTAGTGCATAAAAGACAAAGGGCTGTAAGGACTATGGTTGTGTGATTTAGGCAAGTTCCTGGCACAACCTCTAGTCATCAATAAAGACATTGATTTTAGCTTTGAGTGTTAATGAGTTGATGTCTGGTGGGCTTCCATGGTAACAGTGGTGCTCTGGGTCTCTCTAGCTATAAACTGCCCCATTCTTAAATATTGGGCCTCAAAGAAGGATAACTCCCCTAGTCTTAGGACTGTAAAAGCCTCGGAATCAGCCTTGGATTTTCTATTCTCCAACCCCCCCCCATCCTGCCACTGAAATGAATCATAGAGAGCAGAATTACTGTTTTCCAGGGTGAATCACAGAAAATATAACCTCTCTTCCCTATAACAAGCCATGAGCTCAGGAACATCATTCCCCTCCTTCTCCTTCCTATCTTGAGTATGGTCATTCCAAAAGGGTCCTGCTCCACATTGGTAGGAAGAAAGGTTGTACAGGAAGTCTGTGAAAATTTGCAGTACCTGGCTTCCTCCTCCTAATTCTATTATCATTGAATATATGTTATATTCAATAACATTTCTACATGACTATTTTTACTTCATCAGTTCTTATCAAATAAAGCAGCTGCTTTCCCTAAATTTAGGGATTTTGTTCCTAAAGTTTACTTTGTCATTTGGATTAATTAAACCTTTTATTCTGTCTTGTTAACTTGGCTTTTGTTGCTGGCATGTTGGCAAATGACCCTTATGGTTGTTGAGGAAAAGAATTGCTAATCCAGAAACAAATTGGATTAAAATCATGACACATTAACAGTAAGTGTTTATAGCTGGATAAGTTATATGATGGCACTGGGGAATTTCAACTTTTGCCATTCTCAGGGGAAAAACAATGTTGAAATTGAGATAAACAGCTGCTGAAAGCTTTGACTTAGAAAAGAAAGACGTTATCTGGTATTCACAACAGCTTTGTGATAAAATCATTAAATATATGTAAGTGATAAACTATTTGTTATAGATGGAAGGACATATGCCCCTTAATTACATCACTATGCACATCACTATACTTAAAAATAGAAGTTTCTAAGGTTGGTTTCCTTTTGTCTTAACTGAAGAGCATTGAATCAAACACTACGAGCTTTCTTAGAATTACCTATCATTTTTACCCTCAGATAACAGAGATAGAGGTGGAAAAAACACAATAAAAAGCACTAGCCGGCTCGAAGGGTAGGAGATGACTATGACCATTCTCTAGGTAACCACTTTCTGCTAGGATGGGAGGCATTGTCCATAGGAGGGAATAAATGCATGGCCAAGAGTCCTTGCCTAGGAAGGTCAGAGTCCATAGCGGAGGCAATCTACTGTAGAGAATAAGCGCCTATAAAGTGCCCTGCCCTAAAATGAGACATCAACACCACTCCATCTGTGTCTCTTGGAATATAATGGAAATAGGGGACAAAGGAAAGATTCAGAGGAGAGGCAAGCATGCTGAGAAAGGCTGCTCTCTGGATATGACAAAGCTGTTGGCTCAGGAACTCACAGCAGCTGTGGTTACCTGCACAAGAGTTACACAAAGTCAGGGCCAGCACCATTTCCTCAGAGATGAGAGAGGTGGAAACCCCAGTCCCTTCTGAGGAACTACTGACAGTGGACGGATGCTGGCAGGAGGGATGCCATTTTCTCCAGCTATATAACCACTGATAAGCTGTTCATGCTCCATTAACTAACTTCTCTTACTCATGCTCATGGAATCAACCCTAATGAAATCCAGTGATCGTACACACATACAAAAGGACACAAACGCAAGAGGTGAGACATGGTGGGCAGAAGATTTTCAGCAGGGTAGATAGGAAATGAAGATGGGGATGGGATAAAAACAATTCAGTGCATTTATGAAATGTCATGGAATACAGGAGAAAACAGCAAGCTTGATTCTCGATTTGTGCCTAAATATGCCAGTGACAGCATTAAAAAAAAATAAGTGACAATGTTTTCTAGGTTTCTCTAAGTGTAAGTATGGACAAATGAGCCTACGTCAACTAGTGCTAATGCTGTAGAGTGAAAACAGGATTGCAGCATCTCAGGAATTTTAGAAGAGCTTAATTGGAGATCAGAGACAGCCTTGGACCTATATCAAGCTGCTTGTCTTTAACTTAACATCCATTTACCAAGACTACTTCATTGAAACCTAATCTGTTCCTAACATACTAGAAGTGTCCAGGAAAGTGGCAGTGCTGCTCAGAAGCATCCATCTATGGTGAGAGGCATACACAGATCATTAGCCAAGGTTATCCTTTCCTCTGTTTTGTGGGGCCCAAGCTGAAGATGACTGATGAAATGATATATAGAAATGCTTACTATCTAGTTCTATAAAACAAATATTACCAACTCTGGTGTATGGCAATGTTGATTAGGGGTTCTAAATTAACCAGTCAATTTCCTGAGTGGTTGGTCGGTGACATCTGGAAAATAATCAACTAATCGTGCGTATTTGTTTTTTGAGATCAACTACACAAAAAGTATATAATTGCTTAATACCTTAACCTTCCATATAGGTTAAGCCCAGAGGTACTTTAAACCTTTTATAAACACAATAAAAGCATCAAAAACAAAAAGAATGACAAAATGAAATGGCTTTATAATTTCTTTAAGGTTCAATTTGATTTCCACAGGTACTCAGCAAGTAACAAGTGATACAGTATTTGTTATATCAGCAACTGTGGAATTTGCAGCTCCCAGTAGAACAGCTCAAGTGTAGAAGCCAGTTTCAGTCCTTCTCCTCCTAGATTGCAATCAATGCACTTCTCAGTTTTTGCTCCCTAAGCCCTCTCTATGAAATTAACTAAAGATAGGATTAAAAATGGATGAATTTGTAATTGGGTAGGTGTTAAAAATTCCACAGTTGAGCAAGTTCACTCCCTTCAAAGTTACACTAATAATATTTCCACGAATGGAGTATATTTGAGATGAACATCTTTCACACACCTTCAGATGTTCTGGAAAATTAATTTATCTCCAACTTACTTACTGAGCCCCTACTGTGGACCAGGAATTACTTCTGGTGCAAGAGAAAGTGTATTAAATAAAAGTGATACACCTGATCAGCCTAGTAAAGAAATATGTACTTGTAGGAGAACTCATGCAAAAAATAAATAAGCAAAAGCAATGTATGGAAGAGGGTAGTGTAGGAGGTTCTTCTGTTCATGTGTTGCTTTCATTGGTTAATGAATAAAGAAACTGCTTTGGGCCAGATAGGCCAGAACTTAGGTAGGCAGAGAAGATAGAACTGAAAGCTGGGAAGAAAGACAGAGTGAGAGACACCATAGATCTTCTGCCTGAGATGGACGCTGGATAGAATCTTTCCGGTAAGCCACAGTCATGTGCCGATACACAGATTATTAGAGATGGGTTAAATTAAGATGTAAGAATTAGCCAATAAGAAACTAGAGCTAATGGGCCAAGCAGTGTTTTAATGAATATAGTTTCTATGTTGTTATTTCGGGGGCTAAGCTAGCTGGGCAGCAGGGATAAACAAGAGGCCCCGCTCCTTGTAACAAGAGGGTACTGACTGTGTGGGAAAGTCATTTAGAAAAGGGGGTTAAGTATGCTACCAGGAAATAGAAAAGGGTAGCTTAAAGCTTTGCACTTTGGTATTCTGAGCACACTAAATTGAAGGACTTAGGAAGAGATTAAGAATTAGTCTATTTCTGACCTAGTCATCTTTAGTCTGCCCTCATTTCCTCCCCTGGATAGACCACGGGAATTTGAACACTTCTTTAAAGCCAGGGGAATCTAGAAATGTTACCCTGGTATACCCTTATCTTTTGACAAAGAATTGGCCAGAAAGAAATTCTGTGATCTACTTTATTGGATAGTCAACCATAAGACTCATTCTAAAAAATGTAGTCCATATCTAGGAGGGATGAATGCTAAAGAGAGAAGCCAAGAAGAATGCAGACAGCCCTGCTGGCTTTCCCCTGTTATGATGGTATCTTAGCTTTATTTCTGCTTTTGGGGTTGTTCTGATCTGTTTGTTTGTTTCTAAGACAATCCCAGAACAAAGCAGGTATTTTAGTTCCTATTTCCAGGTCACTGAGCAGAGAGAAACAATGCATGGGTGTTTAGCACTCTGCTAGCTTTCTCCACTTTTCTACAGCTGAGGGCCTCAAACCAGAGAATTGTGCTGTCCACTTTCAGACTAGGTCTTCACACATTAATTAAAGTCAAAGAAAGAAAGGAAGGAAGGAAAAAGAAAAGAAGGAAATAGAGAGAGGGAGAAGAAGGAAGGAAAAATGGAAGAAGGGAAGGGAGGGAGTGAGGGGGAAAAGGAGGGAGAAAGGAAGGAAGGAAGGAAGGAAGGAAGGAAGGAAGGAAGAAAGGAAGATTCTTCACAGGCAAACTTTTATCTGGACAGTTCCGCATGGAGACTTTCTTCACAGGCAACTCTAGTTGCTTCGATTTGGCAATTAAAATTAACTACCACAGTTGGATATCATTAAGGGATGCTTTCTCCTCTCCAACATATTTCTATATGGTTGCTTATTTTTCAACAAACCTGAGCATAAAACCAGATGCTTATGTTTGGGTCACTGGATTTTCATTTCAGAAAGCACCTGTCGTACAAAACTACAATTGAGTTCATTTTCTGTGTTCTGTTTTTGTTAACCTGTGTTTTGTTTAGCAGCGATGGCTCTGACCCTCATGAAGAGTGAGGAAAGGTAGAACTTTATGTCTCTTCAGTGTGCAGCCTGGGATCTGCGGGAACTATAAATACGGAGGTCAGGAAAGACCACATGAGACGATGCATCACAAGCACATATGTGCAGATGACTAAATGTGAGAACATTTGGGGGACTGACGATGAGTGGTGTTAGAAGGAAATAACACTGGTTCAGTTATTTCTAGAATCTTCCTAACAAGGAAGGAAAAGTATATAACATTGTTTCTCATCTGGGGAAATGTAAGTTGTGCTTCTATGAGACACAAACACTATAACAGAGGCTAACAATATGATTTGGTTTTTGAGGCTCAGGAAATAACAGAATTTTTTTTGGAGGAGCTTAATTTAGAGGACTCCTTACAGGATGGCATGAGGCTGGATACATTAGCAAAGCAGAAAATGCTTGACCAACGCAGAAAATACTTGAGCAACACAGTAGTAACCTGTGAGTTGTGTGAACTGCTTTTATTTCTTAATGCAGAGATGCAGGGAAGGAAACACTCAAAACCAAAGTGGAAACAGGCTGAGGAAGGAGGAGGAAAACAGTAGGAAAGAACAAATCCTGAGGAAGGAAAACGCATTTAACCCCACAGATAAAAGGAAAGGTGTATATCTCACAGGGTTTAAGAATGGAATAAATAGCACATACAGGGTGAATATGTATGCATGCAAGCAAAACACCCATACACACAAAATAATAAAATAATATATTTTTTTAAAGAGTGAAGTAAAATATTCAGGAGGCAGTACAATCAACATAGTGATTAATATAACTGCTATGGGCAACATTGTGCTTGTGTTGTGGTAAGGTATGATAACAGATTCATTGGTAGGTAAATGGAAAATAATTGCCTATTTTGTTTACTGTATCAAGTTCACTGTTACTAATAAAATCCTTTTACTTTATATTGCTTTATTTGAGTAGAAAACACAGTGGTCATAAGTTTCCTGATGTTGTATGTTCCCCCCCCCAAATCTAAAAGCAAATACTTATCCACCTCTCTCTAGAAAAATAGTTTCTAATTGACATGAGAAAAACTGGAGGCATTTAGTAAGAGGAAGCCAAGCACGTGACTAGACCATCTACCATGCTCATGCTGACTTCCAGCAACACAGAATTACCTGACTCAAAGCCAATAATGCTTGATATAGAACAATCTACACCAAGATATAATTGTCCTAAGATAAGATGCCCAGCTAAACAGAACTGCAGAGAGAATGAGCACAGTCTTAGCAAAAGTGCATCCCAAGGAAGATTGAAAATAAGCATAAACTAGAAATTACTCATGTTTTACCTGAAAATAAGTTTTAACTGAGTGTCCTCAATTTCAAATTAAAAGCTTAATGATGTCATTCAAGGGGAATTTTGCTTCAGTGACACTACACACTAAATTGATAAGAGATCATGAGACATGCCCCAAATCAAAAGTCAGGGGTAACTTTTACAGACACGCACATACATGCAAGATGCTATTTCCAATGGAACTTGGTGGAACAATGGAAAGTTACATTGTGACTCAAAATCAGAGTACTAAAAGAGAATCTACATTTGTACAGATCTCCAGAGAATTCATAAGCAGATTCAAAGTTAAGATGTTCTGATCCTTTTGTTAGTCACGGAAAGGTAGGATTACCCCTAGCCATTGCGGGGCTACAATGCTGGGAAGTTTTACTATGATGTAAAATTCTCTAATTAAGGAAATGTAATTTAAAGTACATTATCAACTATGTTACCTCATAAACATGAAAATTTCTTAAAAATATATTTGAAAGGTAGAGTAAAGGATTTATGTTTTTATGACTCATTTTTGATAAAACTTGTCATTAGAGTTAACTCCTTTTAAACTAGTAATGTAACTCTATGAGGCATTTCTCATGTACAAACACATCTAGACCAGTGAAAGATTCAAATATGAAGGAAAAAAATCTACTGGGAAAATCAGATCAATATATTGTTGAGTCAACCAAGCTCTGATGAAAGGGTTTAAAGACAGCCTATATTTTATATAGGCAAAATTGATTCATAATGACTGATTTAACTATTATCTGTTATGTAATTGTTGGCTGGATTCCTACAAGCTTTTGAGTTGCCCTAAACAAAAGTTGTTTAAATGATAGGTAAAGCAAAACCGCGATGTCTTAGGAAATCAGAGGACACACAGTGAGCAATAGAAAAGGACAGGAATAGTGGTAATTGGAAAAGTACCCAAAGTACTGAGGGCTCTGAGCAAGGGACCTTCCAAAGGCTTGCAGATCTTCTGCCCTGCTTTCCTCACACCCTCTCCTCTCTACCCATTGCCCATCTGTCTCCCCAAGATCACAAAGGAGATTCTCGGAAGTTCTCTCATCTGCCTACAGAGATAGCATCCAAAAAGGACCCCAATTATCTTGAGTCTCTTCCCCCTGGAACTTAACAACAAGAGAAAAATCTACTAAACCATAGGATATAAAGCAAGTGACCTTCAGACTTTCTCAATGACCTGGTCACCCTCACCTGCAGAAATAACATTACATGAATGAAGCTTCACCTGCATAAGGAGATGATATTTGTTCATTTCACTTCTCCTGCCCATTTATTGTTTATTGCCACCTTCCCCCAGAGCTCCAACCATGATTATAATGAGGAAAAGCTTCAATCATCTGACTCTGTGCTCCTAGAATCCTCCCCCAAGGTGTAGGAATATGACCAATTCATATGTCTTTTATGGTGGCCCATCGACAATATGCTCTTATGTACATTTTTGGTCATACACTCTGGTTCATACACTTCATAGAGTAACCATCCTATGTTACAGTGAAGTTTCTCTCCAACATAGGAAAGGATGAAAGCACATCCATTTTAGTGTGGGTGCCCTCCCACACAGGGGTCTGGAATGTGTCAAGAAACTATTATGGGTTAGGACTTCTTTGCTGAACAGGGGTGTACCGGTCCTGCAGAAGAGAATGAGGGATTCTTAACTAAGGATGACTTACGCTGTGACTCACCATTGGATATCTGTGGAGCAACCTCATTTTCTCACCTTAAGCTTCAGTTTGGAGAGAAACACAGCAGTGCTCATTCTTCCTTATAAAAACCATGACAAGAGTAACAGAACTGCAAACCTGAAAAATCTACAAAACTTTCAAGGCTTCTAAGAGCTGAATATACTACAAGTGCTGCTACAAATGCTTTACTACCACTGGCAAATAAATCAGTGGTCGCCATCAGCACCAATGACAACATGAATATTTTACACCATAGCATCTGTGACTGCAAGCTTTATCTTTATCAATGGCTAGGGAAGATGTTTAAGTCCACAGTTCTCTTTGATTCACTGTGATATTATTTTCTACATCTATTTCTTAGTGTTGTTTTGAGTGCACAAAGGATATCATATTTGATGTTTATATTCCATATCTATACCTCTTAGAAGGAAGCAGAATTGTTGCAATGCAACCACACTGTTAGCAGACACCAAAAAAGTTAAATTCAGAGACCAATATGAAACAATGGATTTGAAAAATATTATTTGTATGATTAGTGGAAGCTTTTATTGATTTGAGCAAAAAATAAAATAACTATAAAAATTCTCTATTGTATGTTCTAATTCTCTATATATTATGATTTGAAGAAGGAAATTGAGGGATTATATTTGTGTATATGGAGTGCATATGCAAGTATGTGCATGTATTTTATGACATGACCTAGATTTCTCAATCAATGGAAATACTAAGGATTTGTTACCATTTTGAAACAGACTTGAACCTGATATTGAAATATCATGATTTTAAAATTTCTTTATCCATATTCATCATTCATGATATTGGTTTCATAAGGATATATTTATACAACTGTATGTTGAACAAATTTTCTCCCTATACTCCCAGGAAATATGAGTTTGTTTTTCTGTAAAAATGAAGTGGTGCCAGAGAATTGTCTGTATTCTGTCAATCATGTTTTAAATAGATGCTGATTGGCCAGGTAGGAAGTATAGGAGGAACAACCAGACAGGAAGTAAAGGTGGGGCAGGAAGAACAAGAGAATTCTGGGAAAAAGGAAGCTCTTTTCCCCAGTCCTGCCCAGACCACGGAAGAACAGGATGTAACCTGCCCCACTGAAAAAGGTACTGAGCCATGTGGCTAACATAGATAAGAATAATGGGTTAATATAAGTTATAAGAGCTAATATAAAGCCTGAGCTAATGGGCCAATCAGTTTATAATATTCTGGAGACCTCTTTGTGATTTTCTTTGGGACCTAGTGACTGTGGGACCTGGTGGGAGGACAGAAACCAACCAGACCCTCATACTACAATGAAGTAAATACCAGTACTATTCTCATGAAGATTAAAAAAAATAAACTTAGTGTGTGATATTTACCATGTTGAACTCTGAAGAAAGAGGAACCATGCTGGCTGGATTTCCCACTCCTCACTGTTTCTTCCTCCTTCCTTTATTAAAAGTAACTGCTTTCTCTGAACCCTCCTATCTATAGAAAGGCCAGATCCTCTAGGTAATGTCAAGAAAAAGAACTAAACTTTATATCATAACCACAGCCGAAGCAAATGGAATCCAGGCTGTTTGTGTATTTTGAGCCCAATCATCTCCCATAAAAATCATTTCCCCTTCCTCTAAAATAGCACACAACCTACATGTTTGTTAGCATACATCCATCTGGCTCTTCTGAGTGTTTCATAGTTTGTATGTATGTCGTGTATTTGTACCTTAATAAATGTAAATGTCTTTGATTCTATTAATCTGTTTACTGTTAGTTTATTTTTAGACTCAAACCAACAGCTTTTCAGGTGAAGAAAAAGGTTTCTTTTATCCTTCCCTACACTAAGTTAATAAGGGAACAAAAGAGAAAGTATTTTATCTCACTCCCTAAGGTACTTTGTTAGGATATTGTTCTGGGGAAAAACTCCACAGAGTAATCAGCTACCCAAGGAAAATCTTGCTTTTTTCTCCCTCTCTCATCCAGGCTCAATCATTAACATCAGTATCACCCATTAAGAATTACTAAATTTACTTGTGCAACCTACCATTTGCTTCCACTGCCATATGCCCACTAGTGTGTGCCAAAAAGTTTCCTGGGGAGATGTACATATATGTCTATGCATCCAGATATGGAGACCATGACAGACCAAAGGATGGATCCCAATGAAATCCAAGTTGGTAAGCGAATGAGTTTTGTTGGTGTAACTTATAGGAAGACAGGTGAGTGGTTACTTATGGAAGCATAAATGACTCACAGACAGCTACATCATCAACTCCCACTTCAGCATGGGTGGTAGCTCACAAACCGTGGGAAACTGGGCACTGCACAGTCTGGAGGCAGCTCAAAAGTTTGGAGAATGACCTTTCCAGGTGAATCTGGTCTAATTTTCTCCAGGCAGCTTGACTGGTTTCTGGTTTATGCAGGCAACTGGTCTCTTTTGAGAGTCTTTTTCTGCAGCATGACCTGCCTGAGAGAGACTCAACTTTTATTGTTTACTTTGGCAAAAAGAGGCCTAGTGAATCTGATTACTTTCATGAACTTCATGAAGCTATTTTAAATTGATTATTTTCCTGCTTAAGGAACCATCCTGGAGGATGGAATGTTTCAGTCTTACAGGGAAGGGATACACAACACCATGTGACAGATCCAAGCCAAATTCGCACTTTCCTACACGTAAGCTCTCCCGTTTCTCTGATTTCCTTCTCAGCCCATTTATCATCTATATAATGGATGCTACTGACTTTTTTGAGTTAAGCTTATATCCTGCTATATTACTGAAAGTGTTTATGAATTGTAGGAGTTCCCTGGTAGATTTTTTGGGGTCACTTATGTGTACTGTCATATCATCAGCAAATAGTGGGAGTTTGATTTCTTCTTTTATGATTTGTATCCATCTTGAACTTTTTTTGTTGTATTATTGTTTTAGCTAGAACCTCAAGTACTATATTAAATAGATATGGAGAGAGTAGACAAGCTTGTGTTGTTCCTGATTTTAGTGGGATCACTTTGATTTTCTCTCTATTTGGTTTGATGTTGACTGTTGGCTTACTGTATATTGCCCTCATTATGTTTAGAAATGTTCCTTATATCCCTGGGCTGTCCAAAAGTTTTATCATGAAGGGGTGTTGAACTGTATCAAAGGCTTTTTTTTAGCATCTAATGAGATGATCATGTATTTTTTTTCTTTCAATTTGTTTATATGGTTGATTACATTGACGGATTTTTGTAAGTTGAACCATCCCAGCTTCTGTGAGATAAAGATTACTTGGACATGGTAGCCACAAATAACATACAATATCTTGGGGTAACTCTAACCAAACAAGTTTTTATGACCTGTATGATAAGAACTTTAAATATTTGAAGAAAGAAATTGAAGACACCAGAAAACAGAAAGATCTCCCATGCACGTGGGTAGATAGAATTAACATATTAAGATGGAAATCTTACCAAAACAATCTACAGATTTAATGCAATACCCATCAAAATCTAAGAAAAATTCCTCACAGACTACAAAAGAATATTCAACTTCATGTGGAAAAATAAAAAAAAATCCAGGATACCCAAACCAATCTTGTACGATAAAGGAATTTCTGAATGAATCACCATCTCTGACTTCAAACTCTACTACAGAGCTACAGTAATGAAAGCAGTCTGGTACTGGCACAAAACCAGACAGGAAGACCAATGGAATTGCATTGAAGACCTGGATATCAATCCACACACGAATACCTGGCTTTTGACAAAGAAGCTAAAAGTATAAAATGGAAAAAATAAAGCATATTAACAAATGGTGCTGGCATAACTGGAAATCAACATGTAGAAGAATGCAAACAGATTCATATCTATCACCATGCACAAAACTCAAGTCCAAATGGATCAAAGAATTCAACATAAAACCAACAACACTATCTCACAGAAGAGAAAGGGGAAGTACACTTGAACACATTGGCACAGGAGACCACTCCTAATTATAACCCCAGTAGCACAGACACTGAGAGCAACAATTAATAAATGAGACTTCCTGGAACAGAGAAACTTCTGTAAGGCAAAGGATATGCTCAGCAATTTAAAATGGCAGCCTACTGAATGAGAAAAGACCTTTACCAACCCCAAATTTGACAGACGACTGGTCTCCGAAATAAGCAAAGAACTCAAGAAACTTGACATCAAAGGAACAAATAATCCAATAAAAACGGGGTACGGACCTATACAGAAAACTCTCAATAGAAGAATCTCAAAGTTCTGAAAGATACTTAAGGAAATGCTCAACATCCTTAGCCATGAGAGAAATGCAAATCAAAACAACTCTGAGATTTTATCTTACACTTGTAAGAATGGCCAAGATCCAAAACACTGATGACAACTAATGCTGGAGAGGATATGGGTAAAGGGAATGTTCCTCCATTGCTGATGGGAGTGCAACCTGGTACAGCCCCTTTTGAAATCAGTATGGCTATTTCTCAGACAATTAGGAAACAACCTTCCTCAACACCCAGCAATACCACTTTTGGGTATATATCCAAAGGATACTCAATCATGTCATAAGGATATGTGCTCAACTAAGTACATAGCAGCATTTTTTTGTCATATCCAGAACCTGAAAATAACCAAAATGCCCCTAGACTAGGATAAGGAAAATTTGGTATATTTACACAATAAAGTACTACCCAGCAGTAAAAAACAATGACATCTTGAAATCTGCAGGCAAATAGCTGGATCTAGAAAAAAAGAATATCGAGTGAAGTAACCCAAACCCAGAAGACAAATATAATAGGTACTCACTCACAAGTGGTTTTTAGACATAAAACGAAGAAAAACCAGCCAAAGTCCATAGTTTCAGGGAACATAGACAACAAAGTAGACCCTAAGAGAGATATACATGGATCTAATCTACATGGGAAGTAGAAAAAGACAAGATCTCTGAGAAAATTGGGAGTGGGAGGTCATGGGAGAGGGTAGAGGGGAATAGAGAAAGAAGGGTAGGGAGTGGAGAAAAATGTATAGCTCAATAAAAACAAATAAAAAAGGAAAAAAACCCTCTCCTGTTTGTCTTTTTCTTGAATCAAAGGCTCCTGTAGATACATCATACCTTATTTTTAATAAAACATCCCACAAATGACAACTTCCCAAGAGATATTTACTTACGCAAGCTGCACTATTGGCACGGTCAATTTTTAATGTTAGTACTTTGGTCCAGGTTTAATGGGAAGGAAAGGCATAAAACCAAATGCTTTTTTGCTAGGCCATGCTGAGACAGTCTGTCAGTCTGGGGGTTGTGGCTTACGTATTTTCTGTATCTTGATTCTGTTTCCACAGCTGAGATACTCACCATACATAGACCTGGGCTTACAGCTCATTGTTGAAGTGTGAAATTAACTAGACAGTCTCATTCTCTGTACATGACTTACACAAAGAATGAATCCAGCAAAGCTTCACAGAGGAAAGCGAAGAAATTCTATCATTAACAGTGACAGTTGCCACTTAGATTCTCTGAACATTAAAATTGTTTGCTTCTTCGGGGATAGATTTGGGGATTAAAGGCATTCTAACAGGTCTGAACATGGCAAGCATGGCTCTAGCAGGTCTTGTCCGTCTCTAGTCCCTTTTTCTTGCTAAAAACCATTAGCTTACATTCCTAAAGCTAGCTAAGAAGGTCTATTCCCTCAGTTGGCCACTTCCTACCCCTGAGGCTGACTACCAAAGTTCAGCTTTCAACGCATTGAAATCTAGCCATCAGAAGGACCCTTTCGTCCACCCCAACTAAACTTTCCAACAAAATTAATCACCTCATCTAAACATGAGCTGTTTCCCTTTACCTTTGTAAACTGCCATTTGCCTGTGGGCCATGTCTGTGTCCTTTCTAAACAGATGCAGTCCTTTGTCCTCTTGGGAAAACACTCATTGCCACCTTTCCCCTGTTCCTTTCTCCTTCTCCCTGAGTTTCCTCCCTCAGTTTTCCCCTGTATTTGTTTCTCATTCCTTGCCCTCTGTTCCTCTGGGACAAATAAACCTCCTTTGTGCCAAGAATTTGGTGTTGGGGTGTCTTGTTCCGACATTAGTCCTTTCAGAGATTACTTCCAGGATGATAAATAAGTTTCTGTAGTAAGCAAATATACAGTGGATTGATGAATTACAAATTTTATGACTTGAATACCACATTGTTATTGGCACATTATGAAACAGTCTGCCAGTGGGCTTAGCACCAGTTATCAGGATTGATCTGTAAATTTTCCAATGCTCTTTTGATTGTGAGTTTTTCTGGAAAAACATAATAATTTGTTTATTTTTTTAACTTGTGTCCCTGACTTGAAGTGTCATAAGGGGACTAAACAAATCATAAAGGAATAAAAACTTTTTAACTGCTGTCTTATCCCTGAACTCTTTCATCTGATCCTCTCTCAGGAACATCGACAATGATGAATAATCAAAAGATCCCTGCATTAATTTATTTTATTAGCCCTAGAGACTACAATTGGCATAGCTAAAGTCTTGGTCAGGCAAGTCCTTACATTATTACATTTCCTGGGCATAGTTGACATTATGAGCCATGCCTGTCCCAGACCATGTAAAACAGCAAGAGCAGGGCTGGGGAAGGCTACTGCCTTTGTTTTTGTTTTGATTTTTATGACCTGGCTGAGCATAAGATCAATCCTCAATTACTTTTCATCTAGAGGCCCATAAACAGGTGGAGGAAGTCAATCTCACATGCTAAATGGGCTCATGATCTTGCCAACACCATATAATCATTATGGGCTTGGCTAAAATGTGTACAAAATGTCTGTGCTTCCCAGACTGCCTCAGTCATTTGTGGTAATGGCTGCTAGGCACAGTCGTGCCCCTTTGGTGACAAGACTTCAAATCACAGACAGTCCCTGGATTTCAAGTACTTTCTCCCCAAGGTTGCCCTCTTTTTATTGCCTTATTCCGGGATCTACTTGCTAGCTGCCTCATATTTAGTTGAATACCAATCTGCTTGCTGTGGTGTTCTCCAGCATTTCCAGAGTGGGCTCCTCATATCTTAGTCCCGAGTGTCTTCCTCTTGGCTTGACATTTCCCTGCAAGACTACCTTTCCTTAGAAATCTTGCTGAGTGACTGTGGCTAACTGAATTCACAAATTCTTTGCATGCTAATCCTCAAAATGATCCACTTTCAGAGAAATTTGGGATGCATTGGACAGCAAAATGTAGTAGAAGCCAAGAAACAGACAAGGCCTGAGGGAATTTTAGTCCTCTACAAAGGAATGTTGACTCCATTCCAGGTAATCCAGTGCAGCCAATTACAGCAAACATTTAGTTTTGAGTTCCCCATAAAATCTTGTGACCTGAGTGCTGACAAAGCTGTTGCAGCATTTCTCTTCAAGGCTGATGCTATGCTATGCCTCTACCCGTTGATGCTTTTAGGACGATATATGTGGATGGGAGTCAACAGTGTTCCTGAACTCTAATCCCAATTCAAGAATCTCTTCAAACCTTGAGCAAATTCTTCTTGTGATACTTTTCCTGACCACCCCCTCATAGGTCAATGAATAAAACAAATAGACAACAACAACAAAGTATGTCCAGACTACAGTTTCTGAACCAGTGAGTATAATAAGAGTAATTATAACATGGATGACATGGATGATTGGCACCTATATCAACAAAAAGTCTCAGCCCAGAACAGTGGTGAAAACTCACAGAAGCTGTTATCACTGCAGTCTGGACCTTCTCTATCCTCCAGCACACTCCTGGATCATACAAGTAGCTAGGTGCCAAGAACCTTAAGTGAGGGTCCGAGGATGCCAGAGTTTGTGTGTGTATCAGGGTAGGTAATGAGAGCTTCCCTGATTTCAAGATGCTAGTGACCATGTCCTGCCTAGAACACTGAGATCCATGCTGTACATTCCATTCCCCTGCCTTTGAAAAGAGCCTAATAGGCTTTCTTCAAATGGAGCATCATCAAAAAGAAAGGGCTTCCTTTAGACCATCAGCACCACTTACTACCTATGCAGATAATGTACTGGTTTCTGCTTATCTAAACCACCCAGAAAAGAACAGTCATTGTTTTGACTAGAAAGTCAGGATGAATTTCTAGCAATGAACATATTTGTGAAAACAAGCCAAATAATTTTAATTCTCCCTTTCCAGAAAGCAATTCAGCATTAATTTACATATATTGTTTTAACCAAAATAATGAAATTATTTTTTTCTATTGAAAGACTCATGACCAATACTTAGTTCAAAGGGCTGTTCTAATTATGAGGAGATTGTTATTTTCCCATTTGTACAGATTTGGCTCATTAGAGCTTTAATCTTTTCCCCTTAGCCCACAGACAGAATGTAACCTTTCCCTATAATTATGGGAGAAAAACTGACTGTTTAAATGAAAGTTCAAATCACAGTAACTGCAAGGCTTGACCAACATGATGCTTAACAAAAACAAAGACTGTGAAGGTTATCAATTCTGCAATCCATTGAAGGGACTTCATAATCACTCATGAAAGTCACTTGGCTTTAGCTTGGTGGCCTCATGAAAATGTGATGTGGAATTCTAATTACATCATATAACATCATGGTGTCGAAGGCAGCCAAATTTAAAGGATGTTTAGTTTATACTTTTCTAATCTCCAAATGCTTTGCTGGGTCATTTATAGAATTGAGCCTTAATGGTTAGAAATTAAATTAGAAAGGAAATATTTGACTCAAATAAAATTTTTTTTTCTGGTTAAGTGAACCATATTTCTCTTTTGGATATTTAGCAAGAAAAAACAAAGAAAGACTGGATTTAACGGAGTGAGAACATTACGCTACTTTTGCCCAAACATTAGCTCCTGTCTTAAAGCAAAGATAGTAGAATGCTCTTCAAACAGGTCCACAGCCTGAGTTCGCTAACATCCTTTCTCCATTCATACCATTAGGCACTGACTTAGTGTTTGTTTTCACCAGGGTCCAACCTAATTAAGAAGGACTATACATGGTATCTTTGACCGGTTTTAAAAAGAAAAAAGTAAATCACATATAATGGTGATGGATCAGTTGAGCAGAAAACTCCTATAAGGCAAGAAAATTAAGAGAATGTTTTTTGGCACATAGACGTGGAATTTAGCCATTGACTTAAGCCACATTTACACTAATAGCTCAAAGCAGAACTTGCAGGGAAGGGGCTGGAGAGAGACAACTCGGGGTTAAGAATGCTAGTTGCTGTTCCATAGGCTCTGAGTTAAGTTCACAACAGCCACATTAGATAAAAGAGAGCTTATAGCTTTCTGTAATCCCAGTTCCAGGGAATCCAACACGTCTTCTTGCTTCTGCACCCATGCATATGGCTTACACACACATGCATGCACACACACATGCACACATACACACACACACATTACACATAGGAATAGTTTTTAAAAAGAAGTTGCAGGTAAACTATAATTTAAAAATATCTAGACCTAATTTGTTGTACATACCAATTGTTCCTAGCCTGTGGGTCAGAGGTAATTGGAATTTAAATTTTAAATATGAAAATTAGTCATGTAAGGAATTTGCATGTTGATAATCTTGATGTGATCTTTGAAGTACATTTAGCACATGAAGAACTATTTTGAGTAACAACTCAGATTTTAATAAAAAATTTATTGAACTCTTCTCAAATACCATTGATTTTTAAAAATGAGTTTTAGATAACTGCATAACTATTAAAGAACTTCCATCACCTTAAATTTTAATATCATAAAAATAATTCTTTATATATAAGAAATGAGCTTATATAGGTGGTGTGGATGCATACATTTCTTATTTTCTAGTTTGTGTATGTATGCATTCAAAAGTCCAAGTTAACTGCTAATCTAATCCATATAATGGATTATCTATGCAACACTGAGTCAAATCTTCTAAACAAATTAATTGAACAATGATGGATGTATTTACTGGTTTGTACTATAAGTGTCTATAAGGCTGATGTTATTTTTAGTAACCATCCTTGGATTCACTGGAAGGATTATACATATGCCTTCAAAAATGGCATATCAATTAGGGTTCTTGTACATTTTTTATAAACGTAGTAACAATTTTTTGAGCCAAAAGTTGTTATTCCCATTTTGTTGATATTGAAACCGAATCTTAGCAATGCTTATGGACTTATGTTTTATTTATGATAGACCTTAAAGAGAATCTGTGACAACTATTTCCAGAGTCACTGTGTCATCTCTGATGTTGTGAGGATGCCATCACTAGTGAAATGAGTCATCTAGATTGTTATTAAAATGGAATTTTTGCAGTTCTGATGATGTTAACAATTGAACCCAGGACTCTGTGCCTGCTAAGCCAGGGATGTGTCATAAAACTAAACCCCTAACTCTCTAAAACAGAATTTTGAAATATTATAAAGTAAGAAACAAACCCAGTGCATTGTTTTATTTACTATTATATTTGTGGATAAAGAAATTATTCGAAGAACGTCAATGCCACAAAAATTAACTCTTTCAGCTTTCCTCTAATACTTCCATATCATCCAGAGGAAACAGGAACTACTCTAGGAATTCTTTAAGTAGAGGTGGTCACCTGGGATAAGAGGAAATAATAAACAAGGGAAGGCTAAGGAGTTGGGATGAAAGAGTAAGAAGCAGGGACCCAGAAGACAGCAGAGACCAGAGCAAATGAGAATGGCTGGGAGAAATGCCATGCACTGTTGACAACTTCCATCGTTGGCTGGATTTTTAGTTTGGAGAGTTATGTCATTATGAGCAAAATGCCTCTTAATTCCTCTGCCAACAAGAATAAAGTTGTTTCCCAACGTAGGCAGCCCATTTCATGCATAGCTTTTATTCTAGCGGGAACTAATTGTTTCTTCTCTGACGAAGAACACAGCCACCTCCCAAGCTTTGAAGAAGGCATGTCTAGTGCTAATGGCTCAGCAGAAACAGTTTTGGAAATAAAGACATAAATGATTATATTTTCCTTCTAGAATTACACGCAGCTCCAAATCCTACTGGTAGGATTCACAAACAAAGCATTCTATAAAATCACTTTCATAGGAGGCAAAGTTGTACTCTTGGGTTGATAGCTAACAATAGAAACTCATTGGTTAAGGATACTTGCTGCTCTTGAAGAGGAAAGACCCTCAATCGGATTCCCAGTGCCCACATTATGGCTTAGAACCATTGTATTATCAGGTCCAGGGTAACTGCTGAGCTCTTCTGTCCTCTCCTAGCACCAGGCATGCACGTGGTGTCCATACATACATACATGCATGCAGGCAGAAAGATTCATATACACATCAAATATATATAGATAACACTTATAAAAAGAACTAACCACTGTCTGAAGCTTGTCTAGGGTGCATGTGTTTCTAGCAGTTGAAGTGCCTGCTTTGATTATAGGTATATGGAGAATAAGTAATTGATAGGACTTGATTCTAGTTTTTTTATATATTTTTTAAAAAACCCCACAAACAATGACACCAGGACCTATCTCTTCTGCATGTATTAACTTTTTGAGAACCGAGTCTTTTTGAATGCACTCCTTCCTAGGCCAGGAGGGATGGGGGTGGGCCTTGGACTTCCAACAGGGCAGGGCACCATGCCCTCTTTCAAGGAAGAAGGGGGAGGGAGGAGGGGTGGGAGGTAGTGGGAGGGGACTGGGAGAAGGGGAAGAAAGGAAAAAAATTTTTTTTTATCTTTAATTATGTTCTTGAATGGAAAAAATAAAACAAAACAATGTATGGAAAAAAAAACCTAATGATAAAATACATAGACAATTTTTATGTAACCTGCATGGATCAAGGAATTTATTTATTTATTGCTTTTTACTTAATTTTTAATTAAATAAGAAATAATATAATAAAAGAAAAATGAACACACTGAAATTGGACAAAAGCAACAAAAAGAAGAATAAGAGTCCAAGGGAAAGCGCCGGGATGGAGGGGGGAGGGCCTTGGGCTTCCCACAGGGCAGGGTACCATGCCCCCTCTTAAGGAAGCAGGGGGAGGGAGGAGGGTTAGTGGGGGAGTGGGAGGGGACTGGGAGAAGGGGAGGAAGTATAAATTTTTTGAATGAAAAATAAAAGAATACTAAAAAAATAAAAAATATGTGAACAAAAAAAAATTTTTTTAAATAGAATAAGAGCCCAAAGAGCCTTGACATGTCATGATGAGACAAGGAGCCCTGAAATACGCCACTAAGTATTTCCTCTGTTAGCTGTCTTCTGCTAGGTATGCTGTCTGCTCTTAACAGTAGTTTGTTTCCCCAGAGAGACTTGCTTGGAAAAACTAACTTTTCATTTGTAAGTGGTGATCAATTGGAGATCACTTATTGGTTATGGATGAGGGCATGTGTCCACTTCTTTCAGCTCTAGGACCCCAACAGATGCAGAACAGTACAATCCCTGAACATGCTGCTCAGCCTCTGTGAGTTCATATATACATATACATATATATATACATGTTGATGTAGTGTGCCTTGTTTTCTTGATGTCCTCCATCCCTTTGGGTCTTATGATCTTTCCATCTTCTCCTCTTTATCAGAGTTCCCAGAGCAGCCCTGGAGCAGGGGATTTGGTGGAGACATCCATCATCTTGCCATCAATTTGCATAATGTCTGTCTGTGGAAAGGGTTTTAATCTTAACTAGAAATGTTCACTAACTCTAGAAAACGTTAATTTCTCTTTCTTAGTCTTCCCCACCCTGTTTTATAGTCATGTCCACTCAAGTTGTACAGCAGTTACTACAAGGACACCAAGTATTTCAGAAACTGCCTCAGTTTACCATGTAACTGGATTCAAATTATGAGGAAGGAATAAACAACAGGCTGCAATTTTCCTTCCTTTATGAAACAACATATAGTTTTTTAAAGAATTCAAGTCAACTGTGTATTTGGCAAAATAGGAAGCTTGGCAGAGATTAACCTGTTCATTCAGTAGAGTAGCATGTATTCCACACTGTCCTCAAACTCCCCAGGTAGCTGATAACAGCCATGAACTTCTGATCCTCTTGTTCTTACCAGAGTGCTAGAATTAGAATCATGAAGACACCAACAGATGAAGTTTACTTGGCACTAGAGCTGAAATTCAGGGCTTCATACATGGTATACAAACCCTCTACCTAGGGAACTGCATCCCTAGCTGTGCTGGCTAGTTTTATGTCAATTTGACACAGACTAGGGTCATTGTTGAGGACCTGAGAAAATGCCTTCATAAGATAAGGCTGTAGGCAAGCCTGTAGGGCATTTTCTTAGTTAGTGGTTGATGGGGAGGACCCAGCCCACTATGGGGGGGGGCGGGCAACCCTGGTCTGGTGATCCTGGGTTTTTATAAGAAAGCATGCTGAGCAAGCCATGAGGAACTAGCCAATATGCAGCACCCTTCCAATGCCTCTGGATCATCTCCTTCCGACAAGTTTCCCATCCTGCTAGAGTGTCCGCCCTATCTTCCTTTGATGATGAACAATGATGTGAAAGTATAAGCCAAATAAACCCTGTCCTCTCAAGCTGCTTTGGTCCAGGCATTTCATCACAGCAATACTAACCAAGACTCCACCAGCTCAGAGTATCAACATTCCTATTTTACAGATGAAAAAGCCAGCAAACTAACGTTATGAAGGAGAACTATAAACCTAAAAACTATAAAACTGAAAACTGTTTATCTAGGCTCTGGGGACTGAGTTGTAAGCTGTTTGCTGTTAGGGATTTGAGTTTTTATTAAAAGTTTTGTCTTTCCTCATTTACAAATAAGCATAAAAACCCTCAATCCCTTCATCCTAGTTTCCTTAGGGGGATCCATCTGGCATCTCTTACATCTAGTTCTTTTCCCACTGACAATATCACCATTTCCCATAGGAATACGTGACCTTATGTTTTCATTTGCTGCTCATAAGATTTGGACTGCTGTTGAGCCCTCCCTCAGCCAGGAGTAGCGAGGGCAAGATGAAATGAGATTATAAACTGCCTTGAGGCTCTGAGAAACTCACAGCTTAGTACTGTTTCCTCTTTTCACTTCTTACATCTTGTGTCTGAGTACACGACAGGGGAACTCCAAGAAATGGTGGCAATGCTAGAGATGTCCTTCCTTCGCCTCTGTCAAGTTAAGTCTGTCCATTTAGCTGTCCTACTCCATCAGGACATTTGGTTTCCTCTGGGACTTACCCAGCTGGAAGGTGCTTCATAGAATGGTTGTGGAATTTAATGAAGGGTAGTGTAACAAACTGCGCATGCCAGGTCTTCTTTTGTTTTGTTCTGAACTTTTGAGACTTGAAAGCTCTGGATGGCTTTTGCTTTTCTCATCCCCTTTTCGGTTGAAATTGTTTGTAAAAACACATGTTTAGCGTCTGCTTTCAGCAGAGCAGTAATCTGCTGTTTGATCCAAAAATTTCAAAATTATGGTTTTGCCAGAGCTCTCTTTCTCCTCTCTTGCAGCTCTGCTCTCTGCTTGTGCTATTCTTCAAACTCCATCGTTATGCCTGTGTCCTTATTATTCGAGACAGGAGTTGAAGTTTTGAGATACAATCAAGGTAAGCCATTTCAAAGAAGGAAACCTGCCAACCCACTGTCATGGGCAAAGAACTAAATGGGATGCTTCTAGGAGAGTTACTCACCACAAGAAAATCATCGCTAGGCGGTGATGGCACACACGTTTAATTCCTGCACTTGCGAAACAAAGGAAGGCAGATCTCAGTGAGTTCTAGGCCAGCCTGGTCTATAAAGTGAGTTCCAGGACAGTTAGGCCTGTTACATAGAGAAACCCAGTCTCAAAAAAAAAAAAAAAAAAAAAAAAAGGAAAGGAAAGAAAAAAAAAAACCAAAAGAAAGAAACTCATTAGCATAGCTTCAACTCATTCTAATATTCACTCATTAACTGGGCTCCATAATAACACATGCTTCATGTGGATTTTGGGTGGGAGAGGTAACAAATATATACTTATATATGTATGTCTAATATTAATGTAATGAATGTAGATTTCTTTTCATTGAAAGGAACTATTATCTGCAATACTGTTTTCTAAATTCCGATGTTTGTTATTTTTGTACCTTACAGAAAAAAACTGAAGTTCCCAAAATATTTCAGAATATTTCTTTATGCACTCGACCCATATAAAATATTATAGCTGTACTGAGATATGAGTTTAACGTAAACTTACAAGCACCTTTGAAGTTCATGGAACATTCAGGGACCAACTGAGTTTGATACATAATCGATATCTTTAGTAATAAAACATGTTCACTTTGTATTGATCTCTATGTTCACAGAACATCAGAGAATCATCTACATAAAGGATTCTGGGTGCTCACAGAATTCTGTCTTGTTTTGTTATTGTTTTAAATTTTTTTACTCTTGATGTTAAACATATAAAACAAATGAATAACAGTTACCAACTATTTCACATTAGAGGTAGTATGAAAATAATCTAAAAGATGAAAATTCTTGCTACCATGCTGAACATAGTATCCATATGAAAATAATATGATCATTACTGAATCTATAGAGAAAATAGTTTTGACTTTTTCCTTTTGATTTATCTTTCACTTTGATGATATAAGTGAATTAGGATATTTATTTCCATATTTTGCCAATTTTCTGTTTAGACTCTAAACCAATTTTCATTTAAGTACAATAATAATACATAAATACTGCTGAAATGTGAACACTTTAAATTTAGTGGCTATAGTAAGCATATCCAAATATTTGTGTGCCATGGTATGTATTAGTTATACAATTATAGTGAATGTCCCAATCATTCTAGTGATAGAATGTAAAGTTTGATATGTGTCCTATTAAAGCACAGTATAAGATTATAATTATCTATGGCTCTTTAAAAACTGAGTAGCAGGGCTGAGGTCTGCTACATAGGAGGAAGCACAATAAGTCTGTGTCAAGTGGTTACTGTCTTGTTGGTATATCCATTAGAGCCAATTGACCTTCAGCATTAAACTTGACATTGTCCAATTCCAGCTTCCTTCCTAACTCAATTTTCTATTCATATAGAAAAGAAGAGCAGATTAAGATAACAGAGGAATGTGGGATCATTTTGTACATGGCAAATAGGACAGGGAAAACAAAAGGGGACAGGATTGTGTAATGGGGGTTTGTGAATATAACAGACATATATCGTGTACATGTACAAATATATCACACTGAGACAGTATTACGAATAATTAGTAATACCAATAAAGTATTTGAAGATAATAATTCAAAATGAAATAAAACAATATTGCGACTAAAATACTTTCAATACTTCTATGCCAGGAATTACAACCTTGGTACCTAAAAAAGGGAAGTTGATGGATGTGGGGGTTCCCAGTTCCACCTTCACTAAAGGTCAGAGAGTTTGAGCTTATTTTTACTTTTTTAAAGTTGTTGACAAGAGGTGTAGCTACAAACCAGAGATCCTGACCTGGGGTGTGGTTAATTAGTATTTTGAGTATACAGGTGGATACACTCTACCTTGCTATTCCTGCTCCTTCAAAGGAGATTGGTAGGAGGTTCCAGGGAGTGGCTGCCTGCTGGATACTTGGTCTATTCCTTATACCATGTTAATGAAGTCTGTTGCCTCCCCCTCCCCTTTTGGAGTGAAGTATATAAGCGTGCAGAAAATAAACGCAAGCAGATTCAGTATTCACTCAGTTCCCCTTCCAATGCTGTTCTGTGTTTCTATCTTTTATTTCTCTCATATCTGTGTTCCTTTTGCTTAATAATTCTAATCCTCACACTCCTGCACCAGAATGGCTGAATTTCATTGAGGCTGGACCCCAACAGGTGTCACCCCAACGTGTGGCTTACAACAGACAGAATTACGATTTTGTGCTTTACTGATGTCTTCCTGCTTTGTCCTATGTCACCATCAAACAGGTTAGGAACTGTGTGAGCCTAGAAATTGACCCACTTAATAGTAAACAATGTTTCCTGGGCTAACACTTAGATACTACCCTGGTTGGTTTTATGTCGACCTGATATAAATAGGAGTCATTGGTGAGAATAGAACTCCAATTTTAAGACGTCCCTCCAGAATATCAGACTGTAGGCAGGCAAGCTTGTAGGACATTTTCTTGATTAGTGATTGGTGATAGAGGGCCCATCCCACTGTGATCAGAACACCAATGGGCTAGTAGTCTTGGGATCTATCATAAAACTTGCTGAGCAAACCACGAGGAGCAAGCCAGGAAGCAGAACCCCTCCATGGTTTGTATAAGATCTTGCCCATTTTAAGTCCCTGCCTTAGTTTTCCTCAGTGGACTGTGATTCAGGATAAGTAAGGCAAATGAACTCTTTCCTCCCAGTGTTGCATTTGGCCATGGTGTTTCATTGCAGCAGTAAAAAAGTAACTAAGAGACACACTTTTAGAAACATGATATCTAACAAACTTGACTACAGTTGAAAACTTATCTAGCAGGATTTGTAAACAAGATACACCAAATAGGAAAATATAGAGCACTCTGTAAAATGTGAACATATGTAAGAAAAGATTTCAAGAATCATCAGATGGTCAAAAGCATGTTTTATGGGTAGTGGCCACCTCGCACTGAGTGGAATGAGGAGTGCAGACATTGAAATCAAGAGGATCAGAGGCATTTGACTACTGTGTCTGCCTATGGACACTTTTCTATTTTATCAACTTATGAAAACTGTCCAAAATCTGTTGAATTTATTCTTAATTTATTATTAGTATAAGACCTTTTAAACAATACTGTTAAATCTGCAAAGCACTGTGATTATTTTTAATTTGGGAAGGATAAGATCAGTTAAAGACAATTGTGTGAGTCATTCATTCATCTGACTGGACCTTGTCCGCTGCATCAATGACACAGAGTCAGATCTGACTCTAGAACTTATTCTGCATGTCTACCTTAGAAAAGCAGGGGAACTCCAAGTTCAGACAATGACCCCTTAGCTGAACTACATGTATTCAAGCTCTTTGTAAAAAAATTATGAAAAATGGATGTTGAAGTTGGAGAGATGACTTAGTTACCAAAACCCTTATCATACAAGCATGAGGGCCTAAGATGGAATCTCTAGTCCTCAGAAAAAATAAAATCCCAGTGATTAAGGATTCCTGACGCTCTTTGGCTACACTGTTAGTGATCAATAAGCTCCAGCTTCCATGGAGACCTGGTCTCAAAATCATGGGTTGGCAGAGTATTAGAAGGAAACCTACCTTTTTATTGTCAGGTCTCCACATGCATCTGAACACACATGATCACACATTCACACATACAGACACACACACATGCTTGGTTACATGCATGCACGTACACGATCACACCCATGCCCACACACATATGATTACATACGTATGCACACTTGATTAAACACATACATACATACATGACCACATACACAAATGACAAAACATTTGAAGGTGAAACTGTAGGCAAAGAAGAGCAGAGATTTCTGAGGAAGCCTTTCTAGATCTATTCCAGATGCCAGAGTGTGCCCACCGCTCATTCTCATTAAGAGCAAACAGAATATCTCAACTGAGGATGTAGAGAAAATAGAACTTTACAGAAAGAGTCAATAAGAATTTGTGTTCTTTTGAGAACCCGATCAATAGGAAATATATTCAGTATTCATCTGTAATAATCCAGCTTTAAATAGAGGGGGCAGAGTTTTGAAAAAATGTTTCTGAAAAGTTAAAGCTAATTGCTGAACTAATTGTGCATCTCTTGGATTCCTTATATACAAGTGATGTACTTCAAGATTAATAACTTTACTTCTGATGAACTGGGAGTGAATCCAAATTCTGATTACTTCACTCCCATGGAAAATATTCCTCCAGCTCTGTCCTTGGGCATGCGATGCTAGAGATACTGCCATGTGAGACATACGAACACAGAAATCAATCTTACTTACTAGGTCTTTCTCAAGGATGGCAGAGTATATTTGCTATTCAAAATTGACTTCTATATTCAAACCCAAACAGATGATAACAGTTATCTAGGTACTCTAATCTCCAATTCTATTGCTTCCAAAATTATTTTCTCAGAAAGCAAGAATATTTGCTTGTGACCTAGGATGCTGCTGTGTTGTTTTACAAGATTTTATTTATGAGCTTTGATATTTTCTTTTTTACCTCCCAAATCAAATAATAAAGTCGAAGATCCTGTGTCTCTGCAAAGCTTCCTAAATATGAACAGTAAAATTAAAAGTTCACTTCACAAGCTTCACCAGCAACATTCTATCTCCCATTGGCTCCTTTCTCCTTTATAAAATCATACGCTAGATATACTGTCCTAAAAATGAAAGAAGCATTGTAATAAACAACCAAGTTATAAAAACAACTTTGTATGAGCTTTGCTGCTAAGAGTATATTCTGTCACCAAGTATGCTTTATTAAAAAAAAAGTTGAGATTCTTTTGGAGAATAGTTAAAAAAATATTCTATCGAGCCTATGTGGTTTTGTGTCATGATCTTTCCAAATCTCTCTTCAGGTGTTACATCAACTTCTCAGTTACTCAGATAAAGGCAAAATTCCCATCCTTGATTATTAAGTTCAGTTTCCTCAGAGAGTTAGAGGAAGAACTGGCCTGTTCTACCACTGTTGGCAGGGCTGGTGAAAATGGAACCAGCAGGGAGTCTGTCTATGTTTAAAACCGGAGAGGACATTTAGTTTATTTTCAGAGGGTTGGAGGGGAGACATAATTAACTAGGGTAGCCATGACCTAGGATGGATGGCAGCAGCAACTTAGCAGGGACACTTTTACAACAAAGATTGTTGCTGGGCAGGATTGATTCTGGGAGTTATAGGAAAATCAGAAAGTGTTTTGCAAAATGAGTTAGACTATCATTTGAATTTGTCCCAAAGCATTATAGAACACACACATACATATGAAAGAGAAAAAGAGACAGAGAGCAAGAGAGATAGAGAGAGACAGAGAGAGACACTGAGAGAAGAGAGCACAATAGAAAGAACTGAAAATAAATGAAATTCACCAAAAGGAGAAAGTAAAATGGAGCATTTGGTAACAATATCTAATACTTTATAAAGGTTCAGAATATGTCAGATAGCATGCCAATTTTTATTTAATCCTGTGACTGCAAAATATAGAGGTACTTATTGGAGGTAAAAATTATTTTCATTGCTACTTTACAACTGTAATTTTGTTGCTTTTATGAATCATAAGTATATGATATTTCTGATGGTCTTAGGTCACTCCTGAGAAAGGTTTGTTCAAACCCCAAAGGGGTTGCAACCCACAGGTTGAGAACCACTGTTCTAAGTAGATGTTGTTCCCACCATTTCTTGTACAACTACTTCAGATCATTTCCCCCTCCCCATTAATCTGGGATTTCCCTTTAAATCTTATTCTGGGAGAAGGTTAGGGCTAAAGCTTGGTGCCATCTAAAGAAGGAGCTTGTCACTCAGGAAATAATTTCACTTAGATCTGACAACTTGTCAGACCACCTTGCAGGAAAGACTGGAGTCCAGACAGTCATGGCAGAAAGGTGACCCACTAGAATACACTGGGAATATGATTGCTTAATTATGCACAACTCCTGCCCTCTATCTATCTACTCTCTGTAGACCCAGAAGAAGGGCTTTGGGGATGGGTGTCACTGAATGCCTTTGCTCTGCTCTCCCATGTGGCCTCACTGAATAAATCTTCTTTTTCTGCCTTCCAGTATTTTTTTTTTCTCTAATTGGACAATTGAGGATTGGTGGCCAAGTCTGGCTTGTTAGGGAGCTACTAGAGCACAGGCTCTGACCTGACTTTGTCGACACCTTTGACTGGGCCAAGCTTTGCACCTTTTCCAGCATTTTGATCACAACTTCTGAGTACTCTGAGCCCCAAAGATCGATGAGAAAGAGAGTGACTAGTGAGTGAAAGCTTTAAAACATGTCTAAATTGGAAATATGAAACATATTTCTATGTCTGTGTTAGAAGGGTCCCCAGCTAAGGAACAGATAGGAAGAGAAGTGAGGATAATGACAACCATGGGTTTGAAACCAGAACGCCTATTTCCTGTAGAAACTTATAAAAGTGGAAGCATTGGACCTGTAAGGCGAGGCCTCCACACTACAAACCACATGTGGTAACGTGGTCAGATTGATTTCTCAAAAGTCATAGGGCAGAGTTCACACAGTAGTCCCAACTTTTGCACCCTCTGGCAGATATACCTGTCCACTTTCTGAGTCATTGTTTTTTGTACAGATCACTGAAGTGGGGGGAGGTTGGGTTGATATCTTGCATTTAAATTATTGAATCTCAGTGGTTCTTGAACCAAAATAGAGATTATCCACCATCACTATAGTTTTCCCTTGAAGTTCAAACACCAACCATTCTTTTTGGTGTTCATCTCTTCTTGGCTCTGTTTCAGGTGTGTGCATGTGTGTGTATATGTACGTATGTATGTGTATGTGTGTATATGTATGTATTGTGTATGTGTGTGCATGTCTGTATACATGTGCATTACAAGCCATGGAATATACGTTGAGCAGCACCTCATATGAGAGTCTTCATTCCACTTTGAATGAAAAAGATCCTCCTCCTTGTTTGCAACTGTGTATGCCAGGCTTAGTACTTTAAAGCTTTGGAAGATCTTCATGTCTCTGTTTCCTAGCACCTGTCAGAAGCACTGGGGTCACAGACATGTGTTACTATGTCTGGCTTTTACTTACACTCACAGAGATCCATCTGCCTCTGTCTCCTGAGTGCTGGGATTAAAGGCATGTGCCACTGCCCGGTTGAACTCAATTCTTGCTTCTATGACAAGCATTTTACCCACTGAGTCATTTCCCTATCAAGACTTTTCATTCTAAATATACTTATTAGAATTAGGACAGTTTTAACACATTTGCAATGCTTTCAACCATGCATGAGAAATTAAGGGAACTATCCTTTGTGTGCATGCATGTGTGAAAGCATTTGTCAGGTGTGCTGGTGGTGGTGCTGGTGGTGGTGGTGGTGGTGGTGGTGGTGGTGGGGTTTGATGGGTGGTTATTAATTCTCAAAGCTTTGCATATCAGAATTTTATCTAACTTTATCTTCCATAGTATAGGACCAGAAATGGAAATTTTCTGTACCTTCGCTCAATTCATGTTTTTTGTAAGAAATGAGATATTAGTTAAGATCAGAAGTTAGGAATGGCTGAGCACACCCATAGTGCTTAGTAACCATTCTAATAACACACACACACACTCATATACACATGTTTATTTTTATAGGCTTAATATGAGTATTCTACACCCATTGAAGGCAGAACAGGATTTACATGGAAATGGTCTTGAAGGTGGTTTTCTTGTGTTTGGTACTGTCTTCCCTAATACTAAGGCTTATTCCTTCAAAGTTTGTCATTTTGATGGATTTTCTACTTATCAGAAGAAAATGGCTGAGCACACCCATAGTGCTTAGTAATCATTCTAATAGCACATGGTATCGTTGACTTTAAAACTGTGTCAATATAAGTCTTTCTTTCAAGTCAAAGAAAAGGGCCAATAAAGCAATGTCCGCTGATTGGATAGCTTTGTTGCATAAAACTTGTTGCATTTCCCTAGTGAGAAGCATTCCTGGCAATTGCTGTCAACCCTCTCTCGGGACCTGCTTTTCAGCCTTATTCTTTGTCCTTTCTGCATCTTTCCTTCCCCCAAGGGCCCTGAGATGAGGCTCAGAGAGTTCATTTTCCACTGACATCTTGTCAAGGATGTCAGACACTAGCACAGATGAATGCCTCTTGGACATGTCTTCGCATTGTGTTAAGTACGACACTACCTTTCTTCAGTGGCAAATTCTTTCCTTTCTTTGACTAAAAGTATTCGCCAAGGTCACTCCACGGAATATAACAACTAAAAAGCATGATTCTGAAGCTGTTCATTTAGAACTTCTTGTCCACTTTTGATGGCTAAAATCAGAGCTTCTCACACTGACATCAATCTGTGGCAAATATCAAAAGGAAATCCACACTTTCTCTCAGTTTACAAGAACTAGCCATCAATAAAAGAAATAATGAAGTCTGTTTTCAGAGAATTCATTCAGCTTAAAACTCCACACAGATGTCTCTCCTGAAGCTATTTCATATTTATTTGTTTTTTGTTTCTCTTTTTTTTCTGTAATACATCGACACCTTGGGGGCTCAATCCATTGCTCTGATGTGAATGTGGGTCTCTGTCTCTATCTCCATCCATCGGATGAAATTTCTCCCACCTCTATCCCCGCCCCTGGCTTCCAACTTTTGCTTGATGATCCTGTTTGCTTCCAACTTCCAGGAGGTTCTGTGTATGCTTTCTTTGGGTTCACCTAGGTATTCAGCTT
>PVIU01005449.1:0-113676 GCA_004026605.1 Ondatra zibethicus | reverse complement strand
TTTGACAAGAACTTTAAGACCTTGAAGAAAGACATCGAAGAGGATACCAGAAAATGGAAGGATCTCCCATGCTCCTGGGTTGGAAGGATCAAAATAGTAAAAATGGCAATTCTACCAAAGGCCATCTATAGATTCAATGCAATCCCCATCAAAATCCCAACAAAATTCTTCATAGAATGAGAGAACAATAACTAACTTTATATGGAAAAACAAAAAGCCCAGCATAGCCAAAACAATCCTATACAATAAAGGAATTGCCGGAGGCATTACCATCCCTGACTTCAAACTCTATTACAGAGCTACAGTAATGAAAACAGCTTGGTACTGGCATAAAAACAGAGATGTTGACCAATCGAATTGAATCGAAGACCCAGATATTAATCCACAAACCTATGAACACCTCATATTTGACAAAGAGGCTAAAATTATACAATGGAAGAATGAAAGCATCTTCAACAAATGGTAATGGCATAACTGGATGTCAGCATGTAGGAGAATGAAATCAGACCCTTATCTGTCACCCTGCACAAAAGTCAAGTCTAAATGGATTAAAGACCTGAACATAAATCTAACCACACTGAACCTGATAGAAGAGAAAGTGGGAAGTAGCCTGCAGTATGTGGGCACTGGAGACGAGTTCTTGTGTAAAACCGCAAGGGCACAGACAATAAGAGCAACAATTAACAAATGGGACCTCCTGAAACTGAGAAGCTTCTGTAAAGCAAAAGACACAGTCATTAAGACAAAAAGGCAACCTACTGAATGGGAGAAAATCTTCACTGACCCCACATCAGACAAAGGTCTGATCTCCAAAATATACAAAGAACTCAAGAAACTAGACGTTAAATTTCTAAATACCCCAATTAAAAAATGGGGTAAGGATCTGAACAGAGAATTCTCAACAGAAGAAGTTCGAATGGCCAAAAGATACTTAAGGTCATGTTCAACTTCCTTAGCGATCAGGGAAATGCAAATCAAAACAACTTTGAGATACCATCTTATACCTGTCAGAATGGCCAAAATCAAAAACACCAACGATTGCCTATGGTGGAGAGGATGTGGAGTAAGGGGAACTCTCATCCATTGCTGGTAGGAATGCAAACTTGTGCAACCTCTTTGGAAATCAGTGTGGCAGTTTCTCAGGAAATTGGGAATCAACCTACCTCAGGATCCAGCAATACCACTCTTGGGAATATACCCAAGAGATGCCCAATCATACTACAAAAGCATTTTTGCACCTATGTTCATAGCAGCATTGTTTGTAATAGCCAGAACCTGGAAACAACCTAGGTGCCCCTCAATGGAAGAATGGATCAAGAAAGTGTGGATTATATACTCATTAGAATACTACTCAGCAGTAAAAAACAATGACATCTTGAATTTTGCATGCAAATGGATGGAAATAGTAAACGCTATGCTGAGTGAGGTAACCCAAACCCAGAAAGATGATTATGGTATCTACTCACTCATTAGTGGACCCTAGCCGTAAAATAACGGACACTAAGCACTTAGCTCAAAAGCCCAGAGAAGCCGAATAGCAAGTTGAACCCAAAGAAAGCATATACAGATCCTCCTGGAAGTTGGAAGCAAACAAGATCATCAAGCAAAAGTTGGAAGGCAGGGGGCGGGAATAGAGGTGGGGGGCAGGGGAGTAGGGGAAGGGGAGAGGGGGAAGGAGAAGGGAGAAGGACTGGGGAGAGCTTGGGGGAGTGGGAGGGTGAAGATGGAGGAAAGGTGAACATTGGAGAAGGGAATAAGATATTTACATTAAGGGAGTCATTTTAAGGTTGGGAAGATACTTGGCCCTGGAGGGGATCCCAGGTGTCCACGGGCTTGTCCCCAGCTAGGTATTTGGGCAGCAGAGGAGAGGGTGCCGGAACTAGCCTTGTCCCATAGTCATATTGATGAATATCTTGATCACCATTATAGAAATTTCATCCGATGGATGGAGATAGAGACAGAAACCCACATTCACATCAGAGCATTCACATTGAGCTCCCAAGGTGCAGTTGAAGAGCAGAAGGTGGGAGAAGATGAGTAAGGAAGTTAGGACCATGAGGGACTGGTCCACCTACTGAGACAGTGTGCCTGAACTAATGGGAGTGCACCAACCCATCTGGACTGGGACTGAATGAGCATATGATCAAACCAGACTCTCTGAATGTGGCGGTGAATGGGGGCGGACGGAGAAGCCATCAACAATGACACCAGATCCTATCTCTTCTGCATGTATTATCTTTTTGGGAACCGAGTCTTTTTAGATGCACACCTTCCTAGGCCAGGAGGGAGGGTGGTGGGCCTTGGACTTCCAACAGGGCAGGGCACCATGCCCTCTTTTAAGGAAGAAGGAGGAAGGAGGAGGAGTAGGGGTAGTGGGAGGGGACCGGGAGAAGGGGAAGAAATGTAAAAATTTTATTTATTTAATTATGTTTTTGAACGGAAAAAAATAAAAGAATACGAAAAAAAAAAAAGGACTTTGGGTGACTGTCCAGAGTGAGATGTCTCTCTTAGTTCTAGAGATTTGAAAGTTGCTTACAATGGACTTCCTGTTAACTTAGGTATTATATCCTTCTGGAGTCTTTGATGGAGTTGAAGAATAGATAGTTACAGTTGTAGTTTTCCTTAGTTATGATAAAAGATAAAGTAGATATAAATATTTTAACTGGAATTCCTGCTTGATACCTGTTTTAGTATATGTAATCTTGCTATGTTAAACTTAAAACATTCCTTTTTATTTAGACAGAAAGGGGGAGGGGATGTGGGATTCCGTTCTGCAGCTGTGAATATGTTTTATGACCATTGATTAATAAAGAAGCTGTTTTGGCCAGTGGATTAACAGAATAGAGCTAAATTGAATGCTGGAAAAAAAAGAATGTTGAGTCAATAAGACTCCATGTAGCTGCCCACAAGAAAGAGACACATCTGCCAGAGCCTGTTGAAACTTTGGCAGTAGGCCACAACCTCGTGGTGATGCATAGATTAATGGAGTGCTCAAAATATGCTTAAGGTATTAGCCAAACAGTATTGAAATAATATGGTTTCTGTGTGATTATTTCAGTTCTGGGCAGCCGAGAATGAACAAGCAACCTTCCCCCAACACCTTCCATATTTACTAAATTAATTTCTGAATATATTGAAAGAGATGTTTAACAATTGCACAATGGCACTGTAAGTTACTAAGTCTGAGTTTATATGCAATGATCCTATTTTCAGGAGTTGGGGGTTTTCACTGTCTCTTTTGTTCATTCATTTATTTGAGACAAAGTCTAATATAATCTAGGATGACCTTGAATAGAGAAAGCAGCTCAGAATGATTATAAACTGCTGACCCTCCTCCTTCTACTTCATAAATATTGGAATTATAGGAGTGGTTATGAAACCTGACCCTTGTAACCATTAAGCAGTGTCTTTAAACTTACAGTGTATGTGTTCCAAGAGTTTGAACGTAGGTAGAGTTCATCTTTTCCTTTTGTAAAGCCATCAGGCATGTCTCAGTGTAGATTTCTGTCAGTTTCTACTCTGATACTTGGTAGTATAAAGTTTTAAGATTTAAGAATATGGACCACAGAGCAAGGCTGCCTCCGAAACACATCTTTCTCAATTACTATATTTGTGTCTTTTGTGTTCTGAAGCACATCTCTCATTCTTCTTTTGAAATTGTCACCACAGTATAAGACTTGGGGAATTTGGGAGTGATTAAGTCCAGAGGATGAAGCCATCAGAGCTGGGATTTGTGCTGATAAAGCACATCTCAGAGCAACATCTAGCAAGTGAAAATACATGGAGAATATAAGGAATAGCATCTGGTAAGAATAAGGACAAGCGATTTCTCCAGATGCAGTTGTTGACAAGCATCTTGAACTTGGCACCTCATTCTACTGAATTGTGAGAAATTAATTTGTATATTACTTCTACAAAGTTCAATTTGTTACATTTTTATTAGAGCTCACTTAGTAAACAAAGATAGCAGCCTTAATTTAACCAACTTATTCATTTCTCCAATTTCCACAATGAGGAAATGGAATAAAAAATATCTTACCAGAGTTGGTAACCGGAAGTTCATGGATTTGTGTAAATGTCCAGAAGAGTGTTCTTTAAATCGTTTGCTCTACATGAAAGTTATTAGTATTGTAAAAGAGGCCCACTGACTTATTAGCAAACCTACTACTTTAAAATTATATCGTTATATTTTTAATATTACCCTATAAATCTGTGAATCAAATGAGAGTAGGACCAAATAACAGATGACAATTAAAGTTTACCAAATAATGATTGAATCAGTAACCTATTATCTGAGGATCTTTATTATTTTGCTTAAAGGAAAGAGTTAAATGACCATATTCTATAACTTGACAAATAATTCCAAGGTTCATGGCAACAGTAACTGCAGAATTATATATATATATATATATAAACTCTGTTCTCTAAAAGCATTTAGCCAAATTCTTAAAATTTCATATGTTAAAATCTTAGTTTATAGATGAGTTTTCAGAATTCAGGCATTATTTGGAGACACAAAACTATAAGTAAAACCCATAAAAAGATGGAAGATTGCAGGTTTTACAGAGAGAGCCAGCAGCTGTACCCGCCTGACCAGTGATTGCTGAGCTAGTTCATACAGATGGCGCAGAGGAGTAGGCAGCATCATTCCTGACCAGATATTTTATTACCTTTACTCCTCCTCTGACTGCTAATGTGAGTCAGGCTAAGACTGATTAGATGGGGTCTTCAGGAGGGTCCAGGAGCAGCAGTTCTCAGCTTTGATGGACATCAAAATCAGTGTGGCATTTCCTCGAGAAGACGAAAACCGATTTACCTCAAGACGCAGTTTTACCATTCTTAGGCATATACCTAAAGGATGCTTCATCCTACCACACAGACACTCAACCGTGTTCATTGCTGCTCTATTCTATTCCAGCCAGAAACTGGAAACAACTTAGTTATTTTTGAACAGAAGAATCAGTGTTACTTTATCTTTGATGCAGTGGCTCTGCCTTAAGCTATTGCTCTTCCAGCCAGCAATTTTGACTCCAAAGTCACAGGCCTGCTTCTCTGACAGCAGCCATGCAGCTGAGGCCTGTCCAGAATTCTGTTACCCCAGGCAATGGCTCTGTTGTTGCAGCTTAAGGTGTCTTTAACTAAATCTCTATTGTTCTATTTATAAATGAGACTCAGAATTCAAAGGCTGGGGTGAAAACCTTCAAGTTCAGAGAGTGAGAGCAGCAACTAACTTTCTCTCTTTATTGGCTTCCCTAGAAGAGAGCATTGTTATGTTTCTCCTACACTAAGCTCAGTCCCTCCCTGCTATTTCCTGAGCATCTTTTTACAAATACCCTCTCTTGTTCTGTGATTACTTTCTGTCAAATAGTTGCAAGTCAGCTTCTTTGAGTTAAGGTCAATTTTATTTAATTAATACAAATGTAAACCCAGGGTTCATAGTGTGATCAAATATCTCACTTCAAATGGATGAGAAAATGAGGTGCATTTACCCAATAGAGTATTACTCAGCCTATAAAAAAAATGACATCATGAAATTTGTAAATAAGTAGAGGCAACTAGAAAAAAATAGCCTTAGTGAAATATCCCAGACACAGAAAGAAAAATCCGGTATATATTCTCTTAATTTCAGATATTGATTGTTAAGTAAATGATATCTAAGATACAATACATATAGCCACAGAGGGTACAGATAGATCTCATTAGGGAAGGCAAATAGAATAAATAGTTATGAATGGATTGGGGTGGGCTGAAATGGTAAGATCAAGTGGTGAAGAGGAGGAAAGAGGAGGACAAGGGAGGGAATATGGTGAGACAACAAAAAATTAAGGATATTTGATGGGTAGTATGGAAACCTAATATATTAGAAGTACATATATGTACTTATATGAAGGTGATCTAAATGTAATAGCCAAATAATGGGGAAGACAGAGTCCTAATTTGTCATCCCTTGACACCAAATAAAGTTTCCAGTACTATGATTGGTATATATCAAATTGAATTGTTGGCCAAAGGGGTCCCATGAGAATCTTGTAACAACTCAGGCTATTGCCAAGATAAATAGGATGTTCTCCACAACTGACAGCAAGGCCCAATTGTTGAAGACAACACCTATACAGTTCAATGATCATGGAGAAGTCCAGTTGATGTCCGCATAAATCCTTCACCTCTGTGTTCTAGAATGCTTAGTATAGGAAGATACTCTGCACACAACCAAAGGAAAACATAAAAACTAATCTGGCCACACACGTTTTGATCTCCAATGGTGTCTTGCTTGCGTGATGTGCTGAAACAATGATGGTAGAAAGCTGTGGGAGCAAGCAACCAATGTTTGATTTGACTTAAGTCTCACGACATGAGATTGAACCGCTATCTGACCTAGAATAAAACCAAATACTAATGATCTTTAGAAGAAAAAGAGTAGTGATCAAATGACAACTCCATCAGTTCTCACAAGCTCAGGTCAGCTGTCTCAGTGGATTTTTCCCATCATGACTTTGACTCTCCTCCTTCCTCCCTCTCTTCAACTGGACTCCCAAAGCTGTTCATTTCTGCATCTGCTTCTATCATTTACTGGATGAAGTTTCTCTGATGACAGTTAGCTGGGGAGCCAGGATGGGACTTAACTAGACCTCCTGCATGTGGGTGACAGTTTTGTAGATTGGTTTGTTTGAGGAGCCTCTGGCAATGGCACCAGGATCTATCCTTGGTGCATGGGTATGGGGGCCCACAGATGTGAATCTGCTTCACATTGGTCAGAGAGTTTGAGCTTATTTTTAGCCTTTCAAAGTTGTTGACAACAGGTGTGGCTACAACCAAGAGATCCTGACCTAGGATGTGGTTAATTAGTGCTGTAGGGAATTCTACAGCCAGTAGCCCTTAAGTTACCCGCCCACTGAGGCATGGCCTCTTATACTATTTATGCCAATGTAAAGTGTGCTTCTGGCCTCTTTTCTGGGTGCAGGATTCAGTTGCTGTTCTCAGTTCCAGCAGAGGATATTGATTTGTGAGTCTACTCTTAAATAAATAACCATCTATTATTCTCAATTCTGAGATAGTGTGGGATTTCTTTTAAGAGTCCTTCTTCATCTTGTGACCATGTTGATTCGGACTCCATACCTACCAGGTGGACGGGCTAAAGGCCTAGCAGGTCCAGAGCCCAGAAAGTCTCCCAGCCCTGCCTGCTTGGCTTGCTTTTACATAAGTGATTTTTTTGTAGAACCCATAGCATAGCAGAGCTTACTGTGTGCAGAAACTTGGAAATTTCCCAAGGGCATGCATGACTGCCATGTTCCCTGGCACAGTTCCCTGGTGTGATTCCTTGCCGCGTGTTAACTTGTGCACCTTGCTCCATTTGTCCTCTCTGCCCGTGAGACCTGGGTTTCTTGTTTTGTGTATGGAATTGATTTAATTGCTTTTAATTTGTTAAGCAAAGCATATTTCTCAGTATTTCACTAGTATCAAGGTGGAAAACCAAAGCAGCTCAGGACCATTCCTGTCCCACTGGTTGCATTGTTACAAGTCATGACTCTGCAGCCACAACATCTGATGGACAATAAAGATTATTACACCTAAAACAATTTACCGGATCTCATAATAGGTAATTAATAAATCAATATGGCAGACTACATTACTATTGAAACTTTTAGTAACTTTTTTGCTAATACTATGGATTTGTATTCTGCCAGGCTTATATGGTTATGGTGATACTTCAATTTATTGGATATTGAGAATCATATATTTTTTTCATATTATATCATTAAGAAAGAATATGGCAGTTTTAGGAATGATACAGTCTTTACAGACTAATAATGAACAGCTAGTTGATAGGATTAACACCATCAAAAATCAAAAGTTACCTGAAAAAAATTAATGCTATTTAAAAGGGTAACATTAATTTGACAGACAAAATTGAATCCATACATAAGGGCACTGAGAAATTATCTGAAATAATTCACACTGTTGAATTTGATAATCAAAATTTGTTAAAAAATTATGATAGGTTAGCAGATAGAGTATCTCTCCAGGATGGCAATCTGCATGTTATCCAAGTAATGTCCAAGGATGAGGTGTTATATTTAAAGGAGAAAATTCAGAACTTGGAATCACATGTGCAGAATGAGGACCAGAGGCTAGGTGTGTCCATGAAATCACTAGAATTATATACAGGCCAAGAGATTCAAGCTTTACAAAAGACAATAGTAAAAATAATTGAAATGATTGAGAAAATTATTGGAGCTAATGAACAGAGAAAGAAGGCACAAGGACAGGATTCAACATTGTCAGTAGCTGTCAGAAATGACTTATGCAGGGTTTTAGCTAACCCAAATCTACTCTGACAAAGCATCAAGTTCTAAAGGCCCAAAAGGATACAAACAAGGTAAATGGATACCTATAGGAATGAATGATCTAAAAGAAATTAAGCAAGCTGTTGTAAATTATGGCTTGCCTTCTGCATTTGTTAGGGAGATGATAAAGACATGGGCTTCTAGCATCAAGGCAACACCACATGACTGGCTTCAGTTAGTTTAGGCAGTCCTAGATGATGGGCCCCCGTTGATGCTTAAATATTATTCCAGGGAAGAGGCAAAAATTTTGGAACAACAAAAAAAAAGCAAAAGGACTTGAGACTTCCCAAGATCAAATTCTTGGTAAGGGGACTTATGCTAACCCAAAGCTTCAAGCTCTTTACAATGAACAAATCTTGTCCCTATGCCACAAAGCAGCCTTAAATGCTTTGGACAGGATTCAAGAACAAGGAAAACTAATTGAATCATATACCAGGGTTAAAAAGGGCCAGAAAGAACCCTTTAGTGACTTTTTACAAAGATTAATTAAGGCTATACAAATAGAAGTAACAGACCCAGATGCTAGATGAGTACTAATTGAATCTCTGGCTTTTGAAAATGCCAACTTAGAATGCAAAAAGATACTCGGGCCTTTAAAGGTTAGATCATCACTGATAGATGAATGGATCCTGCATACAATGAACATTGAGACATTTGACAATAATACTGAATCTTGAGTAGGAGAAGTGATTCCCAAAGGAAGAGGAGACATCAAAATGCCAAATGTTTTAATTGTGGTAGAATAGGACATCTGAGAAGGGATTGTAGACAAGGAGTTCCTAGGAATAAAATCTCCTCTGGGAATAGCAAGAATAGGAGGACTCAGCCTTCAGGTATATGTAGGTGTGGCAAAAGCCAACATTGGACCAATGAATGCATATCAACAAAAGACAAACAAGGCAACCTGATACCATTGGGAAGCTCCTTGAGGGGCCTCCCACAGGCCACCAAGCCAAAAGTGGCCCAGTCATTCCAAGTCACTATAGAGGACATGTCTCACCAGGAAAATTTAAAAAATCCAGAGCCTTCTGTTAAAAAACCATACTGTTCTAGATGGCATAAACATGAAGGATAAGTCAAAAATTTCAATAGGAAATAGAAAACGTATTTTCTGGCAGACTTCTATAAATGAGCAAAGACCAAAGCTAAAAGTGCATATAAATGGCATTGTAATTGTTGGTTTGATAGACACAGGTGAGGATGTGAGTATCTTTACTCAAGAATCTTGCCATCCAAATTGGCCTCTTCAAGAGGCAGATGTTCAATTACTAGGAATTGGAACCATATCTCAAGTTAAACAAAGCACAAGATGGGTTGACTGTATTGGGCCAGAAGGTCAAAGAGGGAAGCTGAGGCCATATGTAGCTAATATTGCAGTAAATTTATGGAGTCATGACCTGCTGCAGCAATAGAATACCCAGATTAACATTCCTGAAGACCCAGGAACTCATAATTATGGGAAGGATATTATAATGTACTATAGACAAAGGTCACCATCCATTTGTACTGTTCAAGAACATAAAGCAACTGACAAATCTTTAGAGGTACCAACAGTCCTACATTTAAAATGGTTAACTGAGAAATCAATATGGGTTAAGCAGTGTCCACTAACTGAAGAAAATCTGAAGGATTTAGAACAGCTGGTACAAGAGGTACTAGATGCTCACCATATTGAAGAATCAACCAGCCCTTGGAATTCTCCTGTATTTGTTGTTAAGAAGAAATCTGGTAAATGGAGAATGGTGACAGATCTAAAAGCTGTCAATAAGGTATCAACTTATGGGCCCTCTACAAAAATTCCTCTGCCTTCTCTATTACCAAAAGAATGGACTCTTTACAGTTATTGATTTGAAAGACTGTTTCTTTACTCTACCTTTACAAGAAAAGGATAGAGAAAAATTTGCCTTCACAGTGTCTACTTATAATAATTCTCAGCCTACTAGGAGATATCAATGGACTATCCTCCCACAAGGAATGCTCAATAACCCCACTCAGTGCCAATACTTTGTAAGTCAACCATTGGAAATAATATGTAACCAATTTCATAAGTCTATAATTTACCATTACATGGATGGCATTTTGTTATTTGATTCAAATGCAGATACTTTAGAAAGAATGTTTGAAGAAGTAAAGAAAGTTTTGCCAAAATGGGGGTTACAAATTTTGCTCATGAAAAAATACAGAGAGGAGATTCTGTCAAGTGCCTAGGTTATAAAATAGGATTTCAGAAAATTAAAACACAAAAGGCATAAATTAGGAGAAACTGTTTGCAGACTTTTAACGACTTTCAAAGATTAAGAGACATTTCCAGTCTATGACCAGCCTTTGGAATACACCTGATCAAATGATTCATTTAAACAAAACCGTAGATGGTGATAAGACCTTAAATAGTCCCAGAGAATTAACAGCTGAAACAGAAAAGGAATTGACAATTCTTGAGGAGAAATTACAGAAGGCACATGTGGATAGGGTGAATCCAATTCTTATTGTATTCTGGTCATATTGCCTTCCAGAATTTTTCTTACAGGAATTTTAATGCAGAGGAAGGATATTAACTTAGAATCGATCTTTTTACCACATAAACCAAGTAAAAAATTAAAAACTTATGTGGAAAATGTCTGTGAATTAATTACAAAAGATAAATTAAGACTTCATCAATTAGCAGGTATACACCCAGCAGAGATTATAGTGCCTTTTACTACTGATGAAATAAAAAAGTTATGGGAAGACAGTGAACTATGGCAAAGAGCTTGTGCTATAGTTTAGGAGTAATTAATAGCAATCTTCCCAAAAGCAATAGATTTAACCTTATAAAGAGAACTTCTTGGATATTTCCCTGAATTTTATGTGATGATCCAATAACTGGAGCCTGTACATTTTATACTGATGTAAATAAATAAGGGAAGGCAGGTTACAAATCAGAAGAATAAAGTAAGGTGGAACAAAGCCCTTATAATTCTGTCCAAAGAGACAAAATTACATGCTATTTTCATGGTGCTAAGGGATTTTAAAAATCCTCTTAATAAGTTAGTGATTTACAATATTCAGAAAGAGTATCTTGCATATTGAAACCACTGAATTTATATCAGATGATACAGAATTGACTTCATCTTTTATCCAGGTGCAAGACAAAATCAGGAATAGGCTTTGTCCTATATACATAACACACATCCAATCCCATATGGGTCTGCCAGACAATGCAGAAATTGATCAGTTATTGACTGGAAGCATGTTGCAGGCTTCAGAATTTCATAAAAGACATCATGTCAATAGCAAAGGTTTAAAGAACAAGTTTTCTATTACATGACAACAAGCTAAGGAGATTATAAAGAGAGGTCCTACATGCTCTTTCCATAACCAAGCATTGTTGCATGCAGAGAGTAACCCCAAGAGGCCTCAAAGGAATGAAATCTGGCAGATGGATGTGTTCCACTTTGCAGAATTTGGAAAATTAAAATATGTACACCACACCATTGACACTTACTCAGGTTTTCAGTGGGCAACTGCTTTAAGCTCAGAAAAGGCTGATTCAGTAATCACACATTTATTAGAAGTTAAGTCCATCATGGGCATACCTTCACAAATAAAGACAGATAATTGTCCAGCATATATCTCTAGGTAAATTAAACAGTTTTTTGCTTATTATAATATTAAGCACATTACAGGTATACCACATAATCCTACAGGTAAGGCAGTTATAGAAAGATCAAATCAAACTATAAAGGATATGTTAAACAAACAGAAAGGGGTGGAAAATACCCCCAGAAATAGATTACATAAAGATTTACTAACCTTGAATTTTCTTAACTCTAATGAGAAAGAGCAGAGAGACATTGGATAATAGAAAAGTATTCTGAATTAAATCAGCCAGTTTATTTCAAGGATGTGTTGACCTCACAATGGAAGCCAGGAGATGTGCTATGTTGGGAAAGGGGTTTTGCTCTTGTTTCCACAGGAGAAGAAAAACTATGGATACCATCAAAATTAATAAAGATTAATAAAGAAACCTCTTGAAAAATAGAAATGACAGTTCATCCACAATGGTGACATTCCTTCTAGGTGGTAAAGAAAGCATATAGGGTTGGGGCAGGGTTATGTTTTTGACTTTGCAGGAAAATATTCATCTTCAAAAGTTCAAGAGACCCTGGATGTTTGAATGCTGACAGATGAAAAAATAACTATCCACTAAGGATCATCGAGAAAAAGGAATGCAATCTATGAGGTCAGTAACTGATACACATACATTTAAAATATATATATATTATATATTATACTGATACTGTATAGGCAGCAAGATGTCTTTGTCATTTCTAGAGTTTTGGAAGTTGCTTACTTCTCATTTACTTAGGTAATATTATATCCTTCTGGAGTCTTTGATGAGGTTGAAGAATAGATAGTTTTGAGAGAGAGAGAGAGAGAGAGAAAGAGAGAGAGAGAGAGAGAGAGAGAGAGAGAAGAAAAATTTACTTTTCTTCCTACCTATTTTTGTCTCTTTCATACTTTTCATTGAATATATGTCTGTATAAATAATGTTTAATTTTTGTGCAATGAACAATGAATTTTCCTGCAGTACTCTTTGAAGTTTCCAGAAAGAAGATGGGGCCCCACAACAACAACTCCACCTGGTTAATATGACGTCACGATGCTGATAGCATTATTATAAGATCTGTTTTAGGTACCAGCTACTCAAGATGATTCCAACGTGGTTAGCTAAAATGGTACACTTTTTTACAATGTTCTGGTCAGAACTCCAAATAGGAACCTCAGAGAAACCCTACTTGAATATTCAGAGACTATTTGCAATTATACCAGACAGTAATCTTGGAACTTAAATATCATTTTACTTTCATGGGCTCCCATAGAAAGAACATTGCCCCCATGACAGCTGGAAGTAATTCTAGAAGACGATGTCCCCTCTCCCAACAAAGTTTGTCCTCAGGGTTAGGGACAATATTTAGAGGTTGATTATAATTGGTATATGGTTGAGGGTTGGAGGGGAAATTATGTAGGCTCAGGGATCTCTTTGAAAAAAAGAGGGAAAATTGGAAGGGATAATAGATTAGTGTGAACTTACACTAATAATAATAATGAGTAAAAGAGTGAATACTTGTGAGCTATTATTTATAGGCAATTTACGTTGGTATAGATTCTTGTATATTGATTCAAACTTAAATTATATTGAATGTGTTTCTATTTTCATCCATCCTATTTATATACCTAGGCAAAATTATTTTGTCATATTGTATGCATGCATGCTTCTACCTCTGCTTAAAACATTTTTTTGTAAATTGATAAAATTTTAGGATATATTTATCATATTGCAATGTACATTTCTACCTCTGATAAAGAGACATTGTTTACATTTTGAGATCATTGTACTTATTTGTTGCTCTATTTTTTATTGTATAATATTCTAACATGAAGTCTCAGTCTTAAAGTTATATAGGTATTAAGAATTATAGATCAATAGTCATCTATGTTTGTCATATTTATAGTTAGACTAATCAGGTTGTTTAGATACATAGAGATTGTATTCTGCATAGATAGGTAATCTTTGACCACTTCAAAGAGATGTAGAATATGGCATTTAAATGCTTTGGGTTTTGTTGAAGTGAGACATGATTTCTCCTGGCAGCACCGATTTATTCCCGAGAGAATGTTGAGCACCAAAGACACTCCACTTGGAGCTTGTTTTCTTCTTGGCAGAACTGGCCTTTGGGCAAGGAACTGCCCATGCCTCAACCACTGACAAGATACATGGTATCCAGAAATGGGTAAGCAGGACACAAGGAAAAAGATTGTCAAATTTTCCCAAAACAGGGTAAGACAGTTTTGAAAAATTTCCTGCCTCTGCAAATGGTCTGTCAGTTACTCTAGGCCTTAGCCAAAGTTGGTTGTTTCAATGTCGCAAATGAGACTTTGGGTGATTGCCCAGGTAGCCAGTTGTCTCTGTCATTTGCTGCACATTTTAGAAGTTGCTTGATTGTACTTCCTGCTTACTCAAGTAATATTATATCCCTTCTCAGATGGTGTTGAAGACTAGATAGTTGTTGTTACTTTCCTCTCATGACTTGGCCAAGTTATTTATTATACAAGACTTAAACTCATTAGGATAGGATAATTATTCAATATATTTGTTCTTATTGTATATAATTTTGTATTAGGCTTAGAACTCTCTTATTTAAATAAAAAGGGGTTGTACTGTAGGAAATCCTACAGCCAGTAGCCGTTAAGTTACCCGCCCACTGGAGTGTGGCCTCTTATACTATTTATGCCAATATAAAGCGTGAATCTGGCCTCAGTCTCTGTTCTCTATTCCAGCAGAGGACATTGACTTGTGAGTCTTCCCCTAAATAAATAACCATCTATTATTCTCAATTCTGAGCTAGTGTGGGATTTCTTTTAAGCATCCTTCTTCAAATTAGGATTTTGAGTATAGAGGTGGATCCACTCCACCTGAACCAAACATCGGAGAACTCAAGTCTACTCTTTATATCATATTAATAATGTCTGTTGTCTCCTCCTCCTAAACTTTTAGAGTGAAGCATGTGAAAAATAAACAAGGGTGAATTGAGTATTCACTGAGTTTCCCTCCAAATGTTTTTCGGTGTTTCTTTTATTTCTCTCATATCTCTGTTCTTTTTTGAGTAATAATTCTAATCCTCATGCTCCTACCCTGGAATGTGTGACTTTGGTTGAGACTGGACCCCAACACATGAGCTGACTTTTTGGAGCCCATTCTCTATAGTGAGATACCTTGCTCAACTGTTATCCAGGGGAGGGGTGCTTGGTCCTGACTCAACTTACTGTGCCAGGCTTTGGTAATGCCCCATTGATGTCCTTAAAGCTTCGGAGGAGTAGATGGGGGAATGGGTTGAGAGGAGGTGAGGGATGTGGGAGGAGGGGAGAGAAGGGAACTGAGGTCTGCATATAAAATGAATAAAAAAGTTTAAACATGACAACTCCCTATAACACTCTGCTATATTCATAGATAAATGCCTTGTTCTACCATCATCAGGGAAGCTTTCACAAACACACAGACCAACAGGCTTTGTTAAAGAGCTCGAGAGACCTTGGGACACTCAGTCCTAAAAGGAGCTTCTCTAACAAATCCCTTTCCTTAGGACACAAGGAGCCCTGAGGTAGAGAAATGTAAGAGCCTAAAGGGATGGAGCAAACCAAATACAAACAAACAAACAAAGCCAAAACAAAACAAAAAACAATCTATAATCAAAGTTCTATGAACTCACAGAGACTGAAGCAGCATGCATAGGGCCTACATGGGTCTCCTACCATGTCTTCTGCATGTATGTTATGACTTCTGGTTTATTTATGTGATTCCTGAGTATGTAAATGAGTTGATCTCTGATTCTTAGGCCTTCTCTGGGATCTTATTCTTCTGTTTGTCTTGTCTGAATCTGACTTAATAGATTTTGTTTTGTCTTATTGTATCTCAGTTTTTTATATTTTATTATTATTTTCCTTCAGAAATCTGTTCTTTTATTTTCATGAGAGTCAAAAAGAGAGTGAATTCAAATGGAATAGAAGATGGGCTGGACTGAAAGGAGCAGAGGAGGAGAAATGGTAATCAGGATATATTGTAAGAGAAAATAATCTATTTTCAATAAAAGGGAAAAACTTTAAATCCATAAAAATAATTAAGTATAAGCATTTAAGATGGACTTATATTGATGCACTTAGTGGCATGAGCATGTGTACTTTCATAAGACTTTTGAAGTAATTATAACATACTCAGAATAGTAACCTCTCTGAATTTGTTTTGTGATTTGGGTATGCAATATCCCCTTAAGGACTTATGTGATGAAAACCTAGTGCTCAAGTAATGAATCCAGTTGCTAAGAAGTGACTGGGCCATGTGAATTCTTTCTTCATTAGTAGATTAATTTCATCTGTGGAATCATAATTTTATGTCACTATTGCAAAGGGATTGGTTCAAGGAAGTAAGTCCCTGGGGACATGTCCTTGGGAATTGTTTCTTGTCCTGGTCCCACTCTGTGACTGTTTTGAATGCAGACTATCCTGAAGTAACGTGCTTTGTTATTTCACAAGCTCTGTTGATGTTCTCCTTCATTGTATCCCAGAAACAATAACAATGGATACAGACAGCTAAACACTGAAATCTTTGAAACAACCAACATTTATCATTTCACTCCTAAGTTGTCTCTGCCAGCAATACAGAGTCTGAATCATACTTAAAGTGACTTATTGCAGTTAACTGTAGCCTTAAGAACGACCAGAACTCAGAATATTTTTGTTTTTAATTATGGCTCATGGAAATACACAATTTTGAAGTATAACTAGAGTAAGAAATTCATAAATCCTTCCTAGAGAATTTAATGTATTTCCAAAAGTTCTCATGTCTCTATAACATGGAGATAATATACCCTAGTTTCCAGTAAAACGAAGCTAGCTGACCAGTCTAGAATAATGAAAAAGATAACATTTTTTTTGTCTTAATACCTATTGTTAAATGCAATTTAAGTGGATGTGAAGAAGTATATTTAATGCCTGAAATTTTAATTCAATATATAAGAACCATACATTGATTTTTATATGAATTTTACTTTTATTTGAACTTATATGTCAGATTTTATAATAAAATAATTTTCACAAATTTGTTTCTGTTTTTAAACATTTAATAGATGTTTTTACTTGGCCATATTATTGCCTTGTACTTTTTCTTGTTTCTAAATTCATTCCCTAACAAGTATCTTCACATGATATTATTTCAGGAAGGGCAATACTCTCGCAATAGTTAGTCCTGTTCAATCAGATAATGAAATGCAGAGGATTTTTTCTTTTGTTTTTTTTGGGGGGTTGTTGTTTTAGGTTTTCCAAGACAAGGTTTCTCTGTGTAACAGTCCTGGATGTCCTGGAACTCATTTTGTAGATCAACCTGTTCTTAAACTCACAGAGACCCACTTGCCTCTGCCTGCTGAGTGCTGGGATTAATGGCATGGGCAACCACTGCCAGCTTTGGAGGTTTTAAACACATGTCAGCAACTTCCCAGTTAATGGCATCATAGACAGTTATACAAGAACAAGTTAACACAGAGCAATCAATGATAGATGTGAAGTACAGTATAGATGTTGGTATTCGGCTGCTCGTGAAGCCCCACCCCTGGGTCAAAAAGGCAGCCTCTTGGGGGTGTGACCCATGCTTGCGCATGCGTGGCTAGCCTCACCCCTGTGCGCATGTGCAAAAGCCTGGGTTGCCCGCCATTTGCGTCACCAGCGTCTGACGCACCTACGCGAGCCGTCTGCGCATGAGCAGCGCGGCCTTTAAAAGTCAGAGGCGCCATTCCCGCGCTCTCTTTCTCCTCCCCCTCTCCTCACGTTTCCTCGGGCCCGTGAGCACTCCCCTCTAATAAATCTTCTTGCGTGGGTTCGTTCGTGTCTCGTGTCTTTCCACACGCGCCAAAAAAAGTACAACAATAGATATCCAGAATTTCAGTTAAGGTTTTATTTTGTGTTTGGGGGGTGTAGTACGAGGAGTGTGGGCTGTCTTTTTGGTGCCTGGTTTTTGGTATAGGGCCCCTTGTTTTATCCCGCCTGGCTCCCAAAGAAGCATGGCATCTGTTACACTGCCTTCTCTCTCACAGCATTCCATTCTGTCTACTCCGCCCACTAAGGGCTGCCCTATCAAAAGGCCAAGGCAGTCTCTTTATTTAACCAATGAAAGCAATAGAAATACAGAAGGAACTCCTACACCATTTCCCCTTTTTCTGTTTAAACAAAAAGAAAGGCTTTAACTTTAACATAGTAAAATTACATATAACAAAAGTTATCAAGCAAGAATAACAGTTACAACCTATTTTATCTTTTAGCATGACAAAGGAAAACTATAACTATCCATTTTTTAACTCCATCAAAGACTCCAGAAGGATATAATATTACCTAAGTAAACAAGTAATAAGCAATTTCTAAACTCTAGAAATGACAGAGACATCTTGTTATATGTACAGTCACCCAAAGTTCCTCTGTGCCATTGGGGCATCCATCTTTAGCCTATAGGCCCATAGTATCCAGTAGACATTTTTATGAAGCAGAAAAATCTAAAGACAGTTTAGCCACTTTTTTTTGTATTTTGTAGAATGTCTTACAGACTCTTTTATGAATCAGGAACCCCAAAGGATCATCTCACCTTTAGGCAAGTTTAGTAGTCCTCTCTCTGTGGGGATTTTGTGTCCATTTAAGCAGTCCAGGCAAGAGCAGTTTCTTGCCCAAATGGCTATCAAACTCCATAAGGAGCCTCTTTGATGTCCATCTTTTTCTTGAAGTAGTTGGTGCTGTCAGGAGCAGACATGTCTCATTGTCATGAAAAGTCCTAAGTTATTAAAATATTTAAGTGTCATGATCTGTAGTCTTTGAAAGATATGAAGAATGCCTATCTAACTGAAATATCTCTATATATCTAGAAAATCTAACTAACATGACTACAAGCTTGACTATTATTGATGATTATCCATTAACAACCTATATTTCCTAATTATACATTACATTTTTAAATGAACTACACAATCACAATACCTTAATCAAGATCAGATCAGAAATACATATATATACAACAAAATTACCTTAAATTTATATCAATAAAGCAAAATTTATACCAATGTAAATTATCTGTATCTATATCATCTCCCCCTTTAAATTTAAATTTAAAGAACATTTATAAACAATATTTGGGAATATGGGCATAGTTACTTTTTTTTTAAACTTTTTTGTTATATGGGGGTGTTGTCAATCAGGTCTTTTATGCTGTATTTTGTTTATCTTAGTCACTAGTTGAGTGAAGTAATTTTTTGAAGGTGTTCACAGTGACCTTTTAGGAGGGCGTAGTCTATCAAACCACATTGGTGTAGAAGGAATCCACAGGGTCTCATCCTTTGTGAAAACAAAAGAAGAACCTCTCTTTCAAAGCATCATAACCTTAGACCAAAATTTTGAAGTAATAATAACTTTATAATATCCATGTTGGTTTAGTTTAGTAGTCCAGACAATGAAACGTCTCTTTGTACTTAGTTTCTTTATAGTTAAAAAAATTTAAAGAAAACACAATAAAATAATTTAGACATTTTGTGAATTTTTTATTTTTATGTGGCTTATTTTTTTAATTTATTCCTTTTTGTACTGTCTTTTCAAAGACTTTACCCTTTTATTTTAAGTATTAACTTTGACTTTTTATACTCTTTTTTTAAGTCTATGTATAGTTATCCAATAATGTGACCCATTTAGAGTTCTTTTATGTTTGAATCTGTTTTATTGTGAATTTGTAATTTTTTATTTCCAGGAGTATTTTTTAAAACGCTAAGTAGTTTTTAAAAACTTAAGTTGTGTCATGTAGGAGAAATACGGTACTGTCTTTTTTTTTGTCCAGTCTAAACCTTAACTGTGTTATTATGATAATTACGACAGTTTCTGTCTGAGATTAATATAGTTTAGCATGGCACAGCCAGAGCTGCTCCTGTCTCAGAGCCATTTGGTGCCTCTGAGCCTTGTACAGTTTTGGCACACACTGAGTCCACATTGCCATCAAGTAAGCAAGACATAGCACTTTAGTTAGAAATCCCATCCAAATGCTCTGTCTCCAGCAGGAGCCAGAGATGATGCTGGCAGGATAGCCCAGAAAGTCAGCATTTTAAAACCGCTGTAGTTTTTTTTTACTGTTGTGGCTGTTGGGTGAGGAAATTTTTTTGTGGCTCCCTGTTAATAAACAGCAAAAACTCTGTTAAACTCTGTATTTTTTTTGAAGCTCTCTCAGATTTTTAAGTGGATTTAGCCCCATGTTGGGCACCAATTGTAGTACAAGAAGCACGGGCTGCTTTCCCAGTGCCCTTGTTTTGTCCTGCCTGGCTCCCGGTGCCTGAAATAATTACACTGAAACTGTATTTATTTAATTACTGCCTGACCCATTAGTTTTAGTTTCTTATTGGCTAACTCTCACATCTTGATTAACTCATTTTCATTAATGTGTATCACCACTTGACTGTGGCTTACCAGTATGAGTCTAACCAGTGTCCATCTTGGGCTGGAGAGGCATGGCGTCTGCTACACTGCCTTCTCTCTCACAGCATTCCGTTCTGTCTACTCTGCCCACTAAGGGCTGCCCTATCAAAAGGCCAAGGCAGTCTCTTTATTTAATCAATAAAAGCAATAGAAATACAGAAGGAACTCCTACACCGGGGGGTAGGGTGGGGAAGGGGGTGGCTGCATTTGGGAACATGACATTTACAAGAGAGCCATGGTTCCAAATTGTTCCAAGTGAGATAATAGGAAAGAGGTATCAATTTAGTTTACAAGTAAAACATAGAGGTTACAGAATTGTTGCTATGTAAAATATAATTGAAGGATAAGCACAGGAATTGGTAAACAACATCATTTATTTATCATACAGGTTTATATAGGACTAGTTTTCCACTTGGATAAATAGCAAATCTCAGATTTCAAGAATAAATAATACTTTATAACATTTTGGAAAGGTAAAGGAAAGTTGAGGCAAGACTCCTTACCAAATACAGTAGAGAAGACAAGGCTGACAGTTGGGCAGATTGAGGGCCAATGACCATGGCACTGGGATATGTCTCTATGCATGTACTGGGTGTTTGGGATCCTAATCTCTTTGGATGTATACCTTGTTCAACCTGGAGCAATGGGGAGGGCCTTGGACTTTCCACAGGGCAGGGTTCCTTGCCCTCTCTTAAGATTGGAGGGGGATGGGGAAGGGTGTGTGGAGGGAGTGGAAGGGAAGTGGAAGGAGGGGAGGAAGTGGGAATTTGTATTGGCATTTTTAAGTAATAAAATAAAATAATAAAAAGAAAATATTAAAGTTATTATCACTCTGTATGCTTGCCACTTTGAATTATTATATAATAATTTTCAGTTAGTAGAAGATGTCTCATTGAATGGGAGTTAATTGATAGTGTGAAAAAGATAAAGGCAAGAGAACAGAAAATGTAAGATGAAGATTGATTAAGAAAAGGAGGAAGAGAGGAAAGATGGAAGGAAAAGGTGTGTGAGAAAAAAGGCAAGAGACGGGGAGAGAAAATTTTTCTACTTTCTGTAGAACTTGTAAATTTCTGGGTTATAGTATTTGGTAAAATGTGATTTAAAATTCCACTAAAAAGTGTGGGATATTGTTATGTTTGAGATAGTGTGTCTCATTGTATAGTTTAGGCTAACTGTGAATTCCTAACACACCTCTTGCTTTAGGCTCCTAGCATTGTGATTACAGGTGTGAACCTTCTCACCTGGCCATGAAGAAGGTTTTTTAGATATTCTAACCATTAGTCTTAATGATTTCTATGTTGACACGTAATCAAAGTAAAATGTCAAATAGTGAGGTAAAAATGACTATTCTCTTTAAGAAACTACTATACTACTTATTTTTAAATGTTTATCTTATAAGTTGCTTTATTGCAGTTTTCTAGTTTCTTCTATTTTTGAAAGTCTTCTCCAAGTACAGCAACAATAAATTAAGCAAGGTCTAGTCTAAATTTTTCATGGATATTCTATAATCTTTCAGGAGCGATTCTTAGAGGAATCTAAGTGATTGATAACACACTCTGAACTCTAAAGACATAAAATTTGACACTACCTCAGCTTTTCTAGAAATTTAACTTCATAGTTTGCAAATCTACCTAATTGGGGCATATTCTAGCATTTGGGAGTGGGTATGGTGCTGAAAATACTGATCATCCAAGGGAGAGAATGTATACCTACCCACTGAGAAAGGTAAGTCTTCGTTACTGCACTTTGATGAAAGATTAAATTTTTTTCAAGTTACATTTTCAGACTTGCAGTTAATCTTAACCCAATGTAAGCTCAGATTGTGAAAGAAAACAGGTTTGTTTTTAGGTCTTAGAGGATCTGGAGTAAGGGGAATACTCATCCATTGCTGGTGGGAATGCAAACTTGTGCAACCACTTTGGAAATCAGTGTGGCGGTTTCTCAGGAAACTGGGAATCAACCTACCTCAGGATCCAGCAATACCACTCTTGGGAATATACCCAAGAGAAGTCCAATCATACTACAAAAGCATTTGTGCACCCATGTTCATAGCAGCATTATTTGTAATAGCCAGAACCTGGAAACAACCTAGGTGCCCCTCAATGGAAGAATGGATCAAGAAAGTGTGGAATATATACACATTAGAATACTACTCAGTGGTAAAAAAACAATGACATCCTTAAATTTGCATGCAAATGGATGGAAATAGAAAACACTATCCTTAGTGAGATATCCCAAACCCAAAAAGATGATTATGGTAAGTACTCACTCATTAGTGGACCCTAGCCATAAACAAAGAACATTAAGCTTATAGCTCACAAGCCTAGAGAAGCAAAATAGCAAGGTGAACCTAAAGAAAAACATATATAGATCCTCCTGGAAATTGGAAGCAAACAAGATCGCCGGGCAAAAGGTGGAGGCACGGGAATGTGGATACGGGTGTAGGTAGGGTGGGGAGGGTGAAAGGGAAAGAGGGAGGGAGAAGGGAGAAGGGATGGACTGGGGAGAGCTTGGGGGAGTGAGAGGGTGGAGATGGAGGAAGGGTGGATATTGGAGAAGGGAATAAGATATCTACATTAAGGGAGTCATTTTAGGATTGGCAAGAGTCTTAGATCTAGAGGGGATCACAGGTGTCCACGGGGATGTCCCCAGCTAGGTACTTGGGCAGCAGACGAGAAGGTGCCTGATCTAGCCTTGTCCCATAGTCACACTGGTGAATATCTTGATCATCACCATAGAAATTTCGTCCGATGGATGGAGATAGAGACAGAGACCCACATTCACATCAGAGCAATGGACTGAGCTCCCAAGGTCCAGTCGAAGAGCAGAAGGTGGGAGAAGATGAGGAAGGAAATCGGGACCGGGAGAGCTGGTCCACCAACTGTGACAGTGTGCCTGATCTAATGGGAGCTCACCAAATCCAGCTGGACCAGGACTGAATGAGCATATGATCAAACCGGAATCTCTGAATGTGTCTGTCAATGGGGACTGACTGAGAAGCCAATGATAATGGCCCTGGGACCTATCTCTTCTGCATGTATTAGCTTTTTGGGAATCTAGTCTATATGGATGCACACCTTCCTAGGATGGGATGGAGGGGGGAGGGCCTTGGGCTTCCCACAGGGCAGGGCACCATGCCCCCTCTTAAGGAAGCAGGGGGAGGGAGGAGGGGTAGTGGGGGGTGGGAGGGGATTGTGAGAAGGGGAGGAAGTGTAATTTTTTTTGAATGAAAAATAAAAGAATATAAAAAAGAAAGTAAAACAAACAAACAAACAAAAAAAGACTCTTTAACACTCATGATTTGAGGAGAAGGGGCATAGCACTAATTCCAACTGTGGTAGTCCCTGAAAGAGCAGAGACTACCCATGCTTTGTGTATTGCTTCCTATTTCTCCATCTCAGTGTAGCTGAAGTTATCAGCATCTGATGCACATGATATCATGTGTCTACTCACATTATAAGGCTAACTCACAGTATGCTAGGTGAAAGTTTGTCGAATAGGCATGCCTTTTTACAAGGCCAACCTCTGTACCCACATGGAAGGGTGGATAGGTTAAGGTGAACAGGAAATTTGGAAAAGATTCAGCTGTAAAGTAAGTGCAAATCTTCTGATAATAGAGCAGGTATTAAATTCATGAGACACTGAAATTGAATTACTGAGACAAGAGGCATTGTGACTAGAATAGCAAATGTCAGATCATGAATCTATTCACATGGCAAGGATCAAAAGATGATTAGCACAGATGACACTCCCTCAGCTTTGCCTGAAACACTGGGGTTCTGTTTTCTTTTGAGGAGACAAAGAAGGCTGCAAACACTTCTTACATGAGGTTGATGCTCCTTATTCCAAACTTCTTTTTAAGTTTTAAAGTTTGGGAGGTTAAAGTATAGCAAACTTGTCAATTAGAATTCCATAATTTTTTACTAGCAGTATCTTAGATGAATTGAAAAATGCATAACTTGTCTTACAGTAATTGTCTTGAAGATGCTCAAAATATTGCTCATTTTCTTGGTGAATGAAAATAAAGTTTTTGGTGGTTTTTCAAGGTGTCATATACCTGATTATGCTTGTATAAAATCTGTTGCAAGATGAGAGATTTTAAGCTTTGTGGTTAATCCTATATTGACATCTAATATCAAGGCTTAGGTTTTGTATGAAGAAAATTGTTGTATCTTAGAAGTTTCTCCCTCGAATACTAAATCCAAAAGAATATGCAAGGACATTCCCTAGACCATTGTTAACCTCATTCATTCATGCATGTATTATTTCATTCTAAGAAATATTTTAGGATACTACCACCAGTTATCATATATTTAGTATACAAAATGTAATTTAGAGTATAATATTGGTTTAGATGTGTTTTATTATCAGAGTCAGACAATAATGTAAAATGTAAACAGAAGTCAGATCTGGACAAGCTAGGAAACTGATAATTCCTTTGGGCCTCCAGAAAAAAGAAGTAGGTTCATTTGCATTTTGACTTAAGTGAAACTGTTTAAGATTCTGAATTCAGTGATTACAATAAACTGGTGCAGTTTTAAGGCAAGAAGCTTGTGACATTACAATACTAAGGAACTAACACATATGCTACTGAAGAAGCTTTGACCTCTAATCTAGGATACAGAGTGTCCAGAATAGCAATAGACTGTAATAAACAAACACTTTTAGCATGGATGTGAAATCCAAATGCAGGGAAGACATCCATTACTGTGGAGAATGGCTTCACCAAATGACTCTGGTGAATAAACTCTTTTGTAAAGCCCAGAAAAGACATCAACCACAACATATAGGTGAAGGGTCTTTATTATTGCTGAAATTGTGTATGGAAATACATAAGGTGTTATCATCCTCAAAAGCAGAATGATATGCTTATGATCTTAGCTAGTCCAATAGGAAACAACTCACGTTGTAAACTTTTAAGAAGTGGTTATAACCAGAAAGGCAGATTCATCTTTTCTGAAGTTAATTTAAGCCATCATTTCTGACATGGAATTCAGGAATAGCTTCACAGTCCTTTGAATAACTTCCTTAAGGCAGACCTGGGAAGCCAGAAGAGTTCTTCACCAAGACAATGTAACAGTAAATAAAGCTAACTGAGGAAGTTCTGAGTCTGAACTATATGAACTTATGCAAGGACATAAAATATTTGTGTACATGAGATAAATAGTATATACCTGGGAAATTATACAAAATGAAAAATATTTCTATTTCAGATATTTTGATAGCAAATCCTTTGGTATTAATGAAAGGTTAACCTTTCAAGTATACAATTAGTATTTTTATTTTAAGAAAATTTAATTTTGTAAAACCATAAAATTCCTTTCCACGTTAGCATACATGCATTTACTTTAATGTTTTAAAGTAATGCACTGCTAAATTAATGATTTCTTCTTTAATTATAATTGTATGTATGTATATATATATACATATATATGTGTGAGTACTATATGTATACACATAAAACCTTTAGTATTGCTTGTGTGTGTTTGTGTGTGTGTGTGTGTGTGTGTGTGTGTGCCTAGAGCTAACCCCTTGGGACTGGGAATCTATGCAGAAGCATTTTACTGGAGAAAAATTGACTCTCCCTGTCCTAGCTACCATTGACCCCCTGTAGCTTTTCATCTAAGATAGGACAATAAGGAAATTCCCCTGCACATGTTGACATGTCAACTTGTATTGTCATCCTGCCAGTCTGGTTCAAGCAACTTTTTTTGAGATTTAAAGGGTATATTTTCCCTGTCTTGTCTAGGGAACACTTTCTAGCAGCAGGAATCCTCAGACTCTGGGTTTTACTATATTTCCATTTTCTCTTCTTTTCATTTTCCTTAAGTCTTAGCTGCAGGTATTTTGTTTGTTTGTTTGTTTGTTTTGCAGATGATGTATTAGTTGGCATTGTGCACCCTAGGTCAATTAATCTCTATATTTAACCAATTGTTTATCTCTGTAATAGCTTCCATCTGTTGCAAAAGGCAGTTCCTTTGATAACAGGCAAGAGCAACCCTCCTACTGAGCAAAATCTGAGTTCAATTAGACAGCTAGTGGTTACTGTTAAGACAAAAGTACCATTATTACACCATTGTGAAGATTTTGCCACTCAAGTCATTGTTGTTTTTCACAGTCTTCAAAGTATTTTAGGAGTACTGATTACTCTTCTCTCTTGTCAGTTTGCATAGCACCTTCTGATACTGTAAGAGCCAGTCTTCAGGGAAAATGTCTCTCATCCTTTAAACAAATATTAGGAAAGAATATTATAAAGCCTGTGAAAGTAAACTGCACTCACACAAAAAGCAACTCCTTAAGGGTTTGATCTTATTACAGGTTTTTGTATTCAAAACTATGACTTTCAGTTTTTGAAACATTATATATATAAAAATGAAGATGTCCTCTATTGCATTTTTGGTAAAAGGCGTCCTGGAGTTCCCCATAAATACTATAGTCTCTTGTCATTGAACTTGGTTTCCCAATAAAACTCAATGTTGAGACCCTATTTATGAAGAAACCATACCTTGGTTAAAGAATGTAAAGAAATTAATCTTGTATTGATGAATTTTCCCCCCTGATTTCTTGTTTTCCTAGTCTAGGAAGGTGTTATACAGATTGATGATTGAAGGGAGTCATCAATAGTCTTATCCTGCTTTAAGCTTCATGAACACAGTAATGACCAGTGTAGCAAATTATATCCATAAGAGCACCAGTAAAACACATGGTAAGGGTATTCGTGCTAACAACTGCTTTCTGAATAAATTTAAATCCCACTCTAAAGTAGGAAGTACAGTCCTTATTTTATAAATCTGGATAAAGACCCATGGCTGCAAACCTCCTAAGCCCCAGCGGTGAACCTTCTCCAATATTTTTACTAAAATGGACATAATAATAAAGTATTCTCTGAATTGTATATGAATAGTCACAGATTAGTATATCTCTCTGTCTTCAACACAGAAGATTCTTAGTACAGTTGGTGATATATATTACAGAAACTCATGACTAGTTATAGTTCAGAGAATAGTTGTCTGTAGAATGATCATCTATATCACAATTCTTGTCTCTAATGTTCAGGGGATACTGAAGAAAAGAGTACTGAAAAACTATAAGAGACAGAGGTCAAGGAATAGCAGAGAAAATAGTGTCTTCCCAGCTTGACTGGGTTTCTGTATTCATGTGCTCAAACCAACTGTGATTTTTTTTTTTTTGTACGGGACGTACACAGGCTCAAGCTGGTCAACATTTCAGCATGGACAACATAGGGGAAACTGCTGAGTACTGTTTCTATCTGAAGAGCTATTGAGAGCTGATAGCTGTTAGGGAAGGGAGAACTTATGTCCTTAAAATTGTTGCCATTTATAGGTTGATCATCTTCCAGTAGATGACAAACACCAATGTATATTGGATAGCACAAATTAAATTTAGTGGGTTATATTTTCTTTAAAAGAGATTGAGTTGGGGTCATGGAGGGACGAATCTGAGAGGAGTTAGAGGAAGAAATGAGAAGCAACTCAGACTAAACTACATTGTACACAGATAGGAAGTTCATTAAGAATTAATTAAAATATTCAAAAATATTTAGATTGGCATTGAAGAAAGGAAAGAGAACATAGATGGAATTAGCTCACTTTGGATTCAATTTTCATGGAGGAATGGACAAGGAATGAGTTTTGACCCATGATTCAGAGTTAGCCAAGGCTTATGACTACTGCTTACTCACTGTTCTGTCTACCTCAAGTAGTATTTAGCACCTCTGAAATGATAATATCACAACTTTACATGTTCAGATAGTCACTGTTCCCTTCTGCCTTTTTGTTTTTCTTTAAGTCATCCTTTCTGAAATATGTAGTCTCTTGACCTTCATATAATTATTCATTTTTCACAAGGCACTGAATTAGTTAGCACACTGAAAAATGCTGCTTATTCTGAAAAAAAATCTAATTAGCTGGTCATGGAGCAAATTTAACTGAGGCCATTCCATTTAAATGTTCTTTGTGTGATATGTTGCATAGAGAATCCCATCAAATTTGTTGCAAATACTTTTCAGATTTTCAGAAAATGATGATTTCTTCTCTAAGAGCATAAGCATGAAAACTTTCTTGTTTTGAAGATTTTCTCCTCTAATAAGTACCCAACAATAATTAAAATGAAAATACCAACAATACAAGAATATGGCAACTGTACTCATGCTAGCTGCTCCCAAAAATATGAATATACTTGCTCCACTAATTTTTGTTTATGGGTTCTTATTAAATCTGCCTTTTTTGGTTTCATGAGTTGTCCCCTTGATTGCCACAGCTACATTTGCCTATAGGAGATCAGGGATTTTGTAGCTATGCTGTAGGAGACTCTGGGAACTACTATGCCCAGAATCCAAACATTATGGAAGCCTAATGAGGTCTCAAATTGTGGGTACATGACATTGGATGAATTGTGCTCACCCTCTCAGTCTTTCTCACATTCTGTGTGCACCTTAATTCTTTTCTTCTGTCTTGGGCTCTCCCATGGTCTTCCAATCATCTAACTAGAACAATATGTCACATCAAAGACTCTAATTAATATCCCAAGAAATGAGAATTTTTAGGATGTCTTGTTTGCTGCCAATGAAGCAGTGTGACCATATGTAACTAAACTTACTTCTTCAGTTTCAGTTCTATTTGTAAAATGATGATGTGGTACTAATAAAAAAGACAATTAATTAATAGATTTGATTATTTGCAATGAATGAAAGGAGCCTTTCCAACTATGATCAGTGTTGCTAGATTTGAGATCTGTTCAATCTCTAATAGTATTTATTTTCTTTATTTAGGATTATACCCTCTATACCACTCCCCTGTGACTCTTCTGCTATCCTGGTTACTCTTGCTCTCTGACTATCTGTCTGGCTTGTTTAGTGTATAGATCTTCAACCTGTGTTGCCCATGCAGGGCACTTCCCAACATTCCTCTCAGATTTGTTACCTCTCATCTGCCTGTCCATTTCTCTTCTTTCCTGATTAACTTGCACAAACTCACTTTTGCATATTTATACCCACGAACTCTCTATGTGCCCTTTGCATTTGCCCTTCAGTTCAGTCATCTTTGGTTATCTCAGAAAACCAATGACACCCTCATGAATTTTTCATTCAATTTTGATGTCACCCCTATAGCCAGTCCCTCTGTTGATCATATTATTTGTGGATACAAACTTGTTCAGGGTCTAACAATGTGAAAAGTACTTGCCATAAATTAATGTTGGTACTCAAATATTTTATTTATTCATTATGAAGAAGAGGGATACAACATATAAAATTAATGGATTTTAATTGAAATAAATCATGATTCTAACCTGACAAAATTTATAAAAGTAAGACTAGATTACATTTATGGACAAAATTGATGTCAGAAATTTTGGATTCTCTACTGTGAATTAACCTTTGTCTTTAGGAATTTCTGTTTTATCCGTGTTTTATAAATGTATCTCTCTATATAATTTATATTCACATGTGACTATGGATATACATACATAAGGAAATATAATACATTGTATCTCTTTATGTTACAAAATGAAATTTTTGCAAATTTAAATCATCTTAGCCACTCCAGTAGAAGCACAAATAATAAAACAGCTACAGTATGTCCCTCAAGCATGTTGATAAGAACATGATTTGATAGCTCTCTTTAGAACTTTATGTGATATTGTGGTGGGGGGATTCAGAAACTTAATTGAGCATGATATAGTAATTAGTAATGTCTGCTCTACAAAGTCCTAAGTCATCAGCAAGCCATTAATTGTTCAATGTTCTTCTAGTTATTGCATGTATAGAGGTGAGATGTCAAGTTACTTATGACCATATCACTATCTGGTAACCTTATTGTAAATGCAAAGGTTAAATAAAGCAAACAAAGAACATGAATTCTACTCTAACATCAAAACTGATTGAGAGAAATAAGATCTTCCATGTTCTTAGAACCACTCCAGAGATAAACACATTCATATATTTCTGCTCACCTTGAGCAAACCCAGAACTCTGTCTGAGGTTCTGCATAAGAATTTAGAGAATTTATAAGTATTCTTAGTATTTATAAGAATACTAGGAAACCTGTGTCTTTGCCTCTTGCTCACTTTTTGTCAGAACAGTCTTACTTTGTGAGGGATGCTTTATGGATACTCTGACTAGGCATGGATATATAATTTGGTTTGACTAATAAATTAGGCAAAAGTAAATTGGTGTAGGAGGTTCTTCTGTATTTGTGTTGCTTTCATTGGTGAATAAAGAAAACTGCTTTGGCCTTTAGATAGGGCAGAAATTAGGTAGGCAGAATAGACAGAATGGGATGCTGGGAAGAAGGCAGTGTGGCAGACGCCATGGTTCTTCTGCCCAAGACTGACACTGGTTAGAAGCTTTCCCGGTAAGCTATGACCTCGTGGTGAACACAGATTAATAGAAATGGTTAGATCAAGAGTGAGAGTTGGCCAAGAAGAGTCTAGATATAATGGGCCAGGCAGTAATTTAATTAATAGAATTTCTATGTGGTTATTTTGGGGCTTAAGCTAGCCAGGTTCCAGGAATGCGGCCTGCTCTCCTCATTACTACAAATTGGCGCCCAATGTGGTTGATGGACTCCACGTAAAGAGCTTCAAAAAGAATACAGAGTTTAACAGAGTTTTTGCTGTTTGCTGGCACTGTGCCACACAAAGTTTTCCTCACTCAACAGCTGCAACAGTAAAAAGCCATGACGGTTTTAAAATGTTGGCTTTTTGGGCTATGCTGTCAGTGCCATCTCTGGCTCCTGCTGGAGACAGAACGTTTGGACAGGGTTTGTGACTAAAATGCTACAGCTTGCTTGATGACAATGTGGACTCCTCTGTGCCTAGAACTGTGCACAGCTCAGGGGCACCAAATGGCTCTGAGGCAGGAGCCGCTCCACCATGCTGAACTGCTGATCTCAGGCAGGAACTATCGTAATTATCATAATAACAGCGCAGTTAAGGTTTAGACTGGGCAGAAAACAGGCAGTACAGTATTACTCCTACATGGCGCAACTTAAGTTTTTAAGAAATGCTTAGCATTTTAATAAGTGCTCCTGGATACTAAAGAATTACAGATTCACAATAGGACAGATTCAGACATAAAAGACCTCTAAATGGGTCACACTGTTGAATAAAGGTATGTAGAAGGCTTAAAAGAAAAAAGAAATAAGGAGTATAGAGAGATGATTAAAAAAGGGTAAAGTCTTTAAAGAGACAGAGTACAGATAGTCATAGATTAAAAATATAAGCCACGTAAAAATGGAAAATTCAAGAATGTCTGGATTATGTATTTTATTATGTTTTCTTTAAATTTTTTGACTGTGATGGAGCTAAATACAGAGAGACATTTCATTGTGTGACCTGCTAAGCTAAACCAGCATATATGTTCTAAAGTTATCTTGACTTCAAAATTTGGGTCTAAGGATATGATGCTTTGGAAAAGAGGTTCTTTTTTTGTTTTCACAGAGAATGAGACCCCGTGGATTCCTTCTAGACCAATATGGTATGATAGACCACGCCCTCCTGAAAGGTCACCGTGAACACCTTCAAAAAATTATTTCACTCAACTGCCGACTGAGATGAACCTGGCACACAGGATACAACATGAAAGACCTGATTAACAGTGCCCCATACAGCAGGAAGAAGTTTGGAGCGAAAAAACTATGCCCATATTCCCAAATATTGTTTATAAATGTTCTTTTACATTTAAAGGGGGATATGATATAGATATGAATAATTTATATTGGTATAAATTTTGCTTTGTTGATATAAATTTAAGGTCAATCTTGTTATATGTATATATATTTGTGATCTTGATTAAGGTATTGTGATTGTGTAGTTCATTTAAAAATGTAATATATAATTAGGAAATATAGATTGTTAATGGATAATCATCGATAATAGTCAAGCTTGTAGTCATGTTAGTTTGATTTTCTAGATATATAGAGGTATATTTCAGTTAGACAGACATTTTTCATATCTCTCAAAGACTACAGAATATGGCATTTTAAATGTTTTAATAACTTAAGGCTTTTCATGACAATGAGACACATGTGCTCCTAGCAGCACCAATCTACTTCAAGAGGAAGATGAGCATCGAAGAGGCTCCTTATGGAGTTGGCTAGCCATTTGGTCAAGAAACTGCTCTTGCCTGGACTGTTGCATGAACTGGACACAAAGAACCCACAGAGAGAGAACTGCTGAACTTGACTAAAGGTGAGATGATCCTTCAGGGTTCCTGATTCATGAAAGAGTCTGCTAGACATTCTGCAAGATACAGAAGAAAGTGACTGAAATGTCTTTGAAATTTCTGCTTCATGGAAGGCTCTACTGGATACTATGGGCCTGTAGGCTGAAGATGGATGCTCCAACGATACAGAGGAACTTTGGATGACTGTACAGGCAGCGAGATGTGTCTGTCATTTCTAGAGTTTTGGAAGTTGCTTACTTCTTGTTTATTTAGGTAATATTATATCCTTCTGGAGTCTTTGATGGAGCTGAAGAATAGATAGGTAGTTATAGTTATCGTTTTCCTTTGTTATGATAAAAGATAAAATAGATATAAATATTGTAACTGTAATCTTGCTTGATAACTGTTTTGTTATATGTAATTTTACTATGTTAAAGTGAAAGCCTTTCTTTTTTGTTTAAACAGAAAAAGGGGAAATGGTGTAGGAGGTTATTCTATATTTGTGTTGCTTTCATTGGTGAATAAAGAAAACTGCCTTGGCCTTTAGATAGGGCAGAAATCAGGTAGGTGGAGTGGACAGAACGGAATGCTGGGAAGAAGGCAGTGTGGCAGATGCCATGGTTCTCCTGCCCAAGACTGATGCTGGTTAGAAGCCTTCCCGGTAAGCCACGACCTCGTGGTGAACACAGATTAATAGAAGTGGGTTAGATCAAGAATGAGAGTTGTCCAAGAAGATGCTAGATATAATGGGCCAGGCAGTAATTTAATTAATACAATTTCCGTGTGGTTATTTTGGGGCTTAAGCTAGCAGGGCACTAGGAATGTGGCCCGCTCTCCTCATTTCTACAGTAAATGTCTTTGAAGTTTAAGCCTATGATTCAAGTACAGCCCTTGTCTTCTGACACTGTAAGACTATGACTAGAATGTTGGAGGATAATGGGGACAAGGGTTATAGGATGTGTTAGAAGGTTTCTCTGATTGGTAGAAGTTGCAGTCTTCCCATGACCTGGCAACTTATCTCAGTAGCTTGGCAACATGGAACTCACTCCCTCTCCAGCAGAACTTCTTGCTTCTCTTATCTGGAGAGTGTCCCTGGGCCTGGAAGATTGGCCTTATCTGAAAGCTGTCTCTAAACCAGATCCCTGCAAAAACATGTTACAGAAGCTCTGCTATAGGAACCTAATGTTACATACAAAGCCTTGTGATAGAGCTGTGCCACTTAATGAAAATTAAGGTTTTTTCCCAGGCTCTCCTATATATTTCTTATACTCTGGAATGTAAAATGCACCAAGGGCCATGGAACCTTTTCCTCTGTTTCCTTCATTATTTCTGTGTCATTGCTATAGAATATCTGTGGTTCCATGAGGCCAAAGGCAAAGACATAATGATGAGTTGTGACCTGAATTTCTGGTGAAAAGTTTTTGGATCTGTACTGTTAAGTTCTCCCAAGCAAATTAGGTGAATTTTTATAAATATTAATTCTACAATGTCCATATTTTTCCCCACCTGATGCAAGAAGAAAAGCATTTTATCTTTGTAGATTTTTTATTTATTTATCTTTTTACTAAAACAACTTTATTTCTGCAAATATTTAATCTTTCTAACACTGACATGGACTTTTGTCATTAAGAAGAATCTTTGCTGTGGGGCAATTGCTCAAATTCTTCACATTTAATCTTTGTTAGGCAGAGCGTAGAATGGTCTTCTAGCACAGAATTCAGTGCACGTTTGCCTCTGTGCTTATGTCATGTTGCACTAGAAAATGATGTTAATATCCATGATCTAACAGAGGATGAGCTAGGCTTGCTCCTCGACCTCAGTATTAAAAATGTGCTAATGTTACAAGATCTACTGAACTTGAATGACAGATTAATTTTTTTGAAAGCCATAATATAATCACAATAAAATCCTTAGGTAAGAACAATTCTAATTTGAAATATTTATTCATATAAAAAATAAAGATTTTGGGGGGTGAGTTCAAGACTGGGTTTCTCTGTAGCTTTTGGAGTCTGTCCTGAAACTCTCCCTATAGACCAGGCTGGTCTCAAATTCAGAGATTTGCCTGTCTCTGCCTCCTGAGTGCTGGGATTAAAGGTGTTTAACAGCCTGGCTTAACACTAAAGATTTTTAATATTATAAAGAATGATTTTATCCTTAGATTGTTAAAGATTTCTTTTGTAATCTTTATTCCCACAATATACTGTTTTGAAACTGAACTAGAGAATCTTACAGATCCCATAAAATTTTATCATCTAAAAATATATCTCAGTTGCTAGTCATCATACAAACATATTTTTGAAAGAGGCTGTGGTGACTTATACGTATAATTGTTGTTCTTAGAAGGCCGAGGCAGGCAGACCACTGTGCCTTCAAAGTCAATCTGGCTACTGGGTGATATTTTATTTCAAAAACAAAGTGTGGTGGGTGGGAGAGATAGCTCAATGGTTAAGATTACTGCCTGCCATAGGAACTGGGTTTGATTCCTAGCACACATACTGTGTTCCACAACCAACTCTAACTCAGTTTCAGGGTATCTAATGCCCTCTTCTTCCCTACAGGCACACACACATTTCACAAATAATTATATCTGCAGACAGTTTGATTCTTCAGTGACTAGACTGGTTCCTAGCTCAATTGTCATCAGAGAGGCTTCATCTTGGAACTGATGGAAACAGATGCAAACGTACAGCCCAACATTAGGCAGAGTTTGGGTAATTCTGCAGAAGAGGAGGAGAAATAGTTGTAGATGCCAGAGCGGTCAAGGACTCTGCACAAGCACTCTCATAAAATCAACTAACCTGGGCTTGTAGGGGTTCACAGTGGTCAAGCTAAAAACCAGGGAGGCTACAGGAGACTGACCTAGGCACTCTGCATCATGTTGCAGTTGTGTATCGTGGTCTTCTTGTGGGACTTCTAACAGTGGGAGTAGTGTCTGTCTCCAATTGTTTTACTGGCTTTTATGACCCTACTCCTAGTACTAGGTCACCTTGCTCAGCCTTAATACATGGGGAGAAAAGTCTTATCAAAACTTGATATGCCATGCTTTATTAATACTCATGTAATAATAAATACTCAGGTTCTCTAAAGAGACCTGGTCTTTAGAGAAGAGAAATAGAGGGGTAGTGGATTGGGGAGTGTGAACAGAAGGGGATGGGATGAAAGATTGGGAGGAGAAAAGAGGGGAAAATTGCAGCCAAGATGTAAAACAAGTAAATAAATTTATTAAAATAATATATAAAATAAATATATATTATATACATATTCCAGCAAAACACCTATCCACATAGAAAATAACACCCTTAAAAAATCACATAAAAACATTCATCATTTTGTACTATAGCTCCTATTATATCAGTATTGCTAGCATTAACTGATGGTTCAGTAAGAACCTTTGTACATACAGAAAACATGCTAATTCTAGACAACCATATGCAAGAGACAAAGATTATGAAAGACTAATAGAAGTTGCAAAATTAGACAGAAGCTAAAGGACACAATGAAAGTAGTACTAAAAGGAAAGACCATAGCGTTAAGTGCCTTCATTAAGAATCTTGAGAGATCCCACCCTTTGATTTAGTAGCACACCTGAAAGTCCTAGAAGAAAAAGAAATAGACACACCTAAGAGGAGTAGATGTCAGGAAATAATCAAACTTATGACTGAAATTAACCAAATATAGACAAAGAGAACAATACAAAGAATCAATAAAACAAGGAATTGGTTTTTTGGGAATAGCAACAAAATAGATAAACACTTATCTAAACTAACTGAAAGGCAGAGTGATGAATATCCAAATCAACAAATTCAGAAACAAAAAGGGGGACATAACAACAAACTCAGAAATACAGAGAATCATTAGGTCATTCTTGACAAACCTGTACTCTACAAAATTTGAAAACTTAGTAAACAGATAATTTTGTCTATATATATCACTTACCAAAAAAAAAAAACAAAATTAGATAAACAATTTAAATAGACATATAACACCTAAGGAAATAAAAAGCAGTCATTAAAAGTCTCCCAACCAAAAATTGTCCAGGGACAGACAATTAGTTTTAGTACAGAATTCTACCAGACTTTTAAAGTCTTCAAATTATTCCATGAAATAGAAACAAAAGGACCATTCCCAAATTCTTCCTATGAGGTCACAAATATCTTCCTGATATATAATCCATACAAAGGCCCAACAAAGAAAGAGAATTACAATGCAATTTCACTCATGAACATTGATGCAAAAATCTCAATAAAACTGGCAAACTGAATCCATGAACACATAAAAATGTTCATCCACCATGACCAAATAAGCTTCATCCCAGAGATGCAGGGATGGTAAAACATACTAAAATCAGTCAATGTAATCCACCATATGAACAAACTGAAAAAAAAAATCCACCTGATCATCTCATTAGATGCTGAAAAATGTCTTTGGTAAAATCCTACACCGCTTCATGTTAAAAAGCCTTGGAGATATCAGGGATACAAGGAACATAGCTAAATATTGTAAGAAGTAATATACAATAAGCTGATTGCCAACATCAAACTAAATGGAAAGAAACTTAACCCAATTCCACTAAAATTAAGAACAAGACAAGGCTGTCCATATCTATTCACTGTAATACTCGAAGTTCTAGCTAAAGCAATAAGACAGCTAAAGGATGTCAAGGAAATGTAAGGAAGGAAGAAAGGAAGAAAGAAAGAAAGAAAGAAAGAAAGAAAGAAAGAAAGAAAGAAAGAAAGAAAGAAAGAAAGAAAGGAAGGAAGGAAGGAAGAAAGAAAGAAAGAAAGAAAAGAAACCAAAGTATCATTATTCTCAGATAATATGATAGTATACATAAATGACCCCAGAAACTCTACTAGTGGACTCCTACAGTTGATAAACACTTTTAATCAAGTAACTGGATACAAGATTAACTCAAAAAATTCTGTAGCCCTCCTATATACAAATGATAAATGGGCTGAGAAAGAAATCAGAGTATCAATAACCTTTAAACTAGACTCAAATTATGTAAAATATCTTGGTATAACTCTATACAAGAAAATGAAAGGCCTGTATGACAAGAACTTCAAGTCTTTGAAGAAAGAAATTGAAGAAAACATCAGAAGATGGAAAGATCTCCCATGCTCATGGATCAGTAGGATTAATATAGTAAAAAATGCCATCTTACTGAAAGTTCTCTACAGATTCAATGAAATATCCATTAATTCTTTACCAACCTTGAAAAAGCAACACTAAACTTTTTGTGAAAAAAATCCAGGATAGCTAAAGCAATCTAGTACAATAAAAGAACTTCTAGAAGCATCACCATCCATGATTTCAAGATCTCCTATTCCATTATGATGCTAAAAACTTCATGGTATTGACATAAAAACAGACACAAGGATCAATGGAATCAAATTAAACACCCAGATGTAAATCCACTCACCTATGGTCATTTACAAAGAAGCCAAAATTATACAATGAAAACAAGAAGACATCTTCAACAAATGATTCTGGTCTAACACCCAGCTATACCACTCTTGGGCATATGCCCAAAGGATGCTCTATCATACCACAGGGTCACTTGCTCAGCTATATCCATAGAAGTTTTATTTGTAACAGCCAGAACCTGGAAACTACCTATAGGTACCCCCTACTGAGGAATGAATAATAAAAATGTAGTTAATTACACAATGAAGTATTACTCTGCTGTTAAAAACAAGGGCACCAGGAAATTTGAAGGCAAGTGGATGGAACTAGAAAAAAATCATCCTGAGTCAGGTAACCCAGACCAATAAAGGCAAGCATGTACTCATAAGTGGATATTAGCTGTAAAATAAAGGATAACTATTCTACAGTTCACAGACCAAGAGTGACCAGGTAACAATAGAGTTCATGGAGGGGCACCCATCTCCATGGGAAGGGGAGGTAGAAGAGATTTCATGAGTGGACTGAGGGAATGGGGGGATGGGACCTGAGTGATAGTTTGGGAAGAGCCTGGGGTGGGAGAGTGCTGAGGGAGACTGATGGGGGGCATTTAGTGGTTGGTTGAAAGCCTGGCACAGGGGAATCTCCCAGGAGTCTAAGTGGAGGACCTCAAATTAGACTACTAGCAGCAGTGGATACGTAGCCTGAACTGGCCAACTCCTGTGACCGGATTGGGGTCTGGCCCAACTGTCTTCAGACAGCCTTCATCCAGCAACTGATGAAGGCAGCAGATGACAACAAGCAGAGTTCAGGAATACCCCTCTGCGGGGAAGGAGGAGAAAGTGTAGGAGCCAGAGGGGCCAAAGACACTATAAGAAGGCTCACAAAATTAACTGAAATGGGCTCATAGGAGCTAACATAGCCTGAATTCACAACCAGGAAGCCTGCATGAGCCTGACCTTGGCAATCTGTATATATGTTACAGTTGCGTTGAATGGTCCGGTTACGGGATTCCTAACCGTAGGAACATGGGCTATTTCTGACTTTTACATGCGTTTGGAACCGTATTCATCATACTGGGTCACCTTTTCCAGCCTTAAATCATGGGGAGGTGTCTAGTTTTACTGCAACTCAATATGCCATATTTTGTTGATACTATTAGAAGATGTGCATTTTCCTGGATTGAGACAGAAGAGGAAGGAATTGGTAGGGGAGGGACTAGGCAGGGAGGTCTTGGAGGAGGTAGGCTGCAGCTGGGATATAAAATGAATAGATAAATGAGTAAAAAGTGGACAGAAGCTGAAATATGATATCTGCCATAAATTATGGAAATGACCATTTCTAATTTCTTTCTTATCCTCTACCCACAATGCATCTGCCACTAACTCTGCCTCTCCTGTTCCTGAGAGTGACCTTAACAGTCCCATTTATCTCCTGCTTCTCAGTAGTTTAACTGTTGCTTCTTTCATTTATTACTCTATTGGTTTGATCACTGATCGAAGTCATGCCTCTTTCTGGGAGTCCCCACTTGTACTATTAAGCAAAGAGACCTTGTTCATAGCAACTCCTACCATATTACTCTCTTATTTAAAATCTTCATGACTTTTCACTGCCCCCAAAACAAAATCTTCATATTATTTACCAGATTGTGACCTATAACTGAATTATATATACTTTTTATTAGCTCTTTAGGAGTTTTATACATATTTTGATCACATTTACCCTCATTCAGCTCTTTCTCTATGTGTCTCCTTTTTCTCTTTTTCATCTAATTTTGTGTCCTTTTTCCCCCCATGAATGTCTATTTGTGATGAAAAACTATTCTTGAATATATGACCTTCCACTACAGCATGGTTGTTTTATTAGTAATCATGATTATAGTATAGAACTTGATAGTAGCACTCAATCACTGAAGAAGACACATACTTGAGTCATCCAGGTGCTACTGAGCAGGAAACTTCACCCCTATTGGCTAGCTTTCATAATACTGGAAGGTGATGAAGTGCAAGCTACAGGAGAACAAAACAGACATCAGTTTTACCAAGTTGTGAGCCCTCCTGTCCTGAGAAGTCATTGCCCTCTGCTGAAATAGTGGCATGAATGTTATTGGAATAAGTAACCAACCACTTTCTGGTTGGATTTAAGATCAGCTTCACAAGAGGATACCCATACCTGGCACCATCAGGGGGTCCAAAACTGATGGCTAGATCATCATAGACCTTAAAACTTTGACATTTTCTTAATCCAGTGCTTTAATTCTTAATTATGTAGATGTTTTGCATCCTGAGAAATATTTGAAAATATTTGTAGGCTGGTTAGATAGTTCTAAGTTATCAATAATATGCTAGCAATTTCTACTATTTAGGAGTCAGTAATATTGCAAAAAATTCTAAAATATATGTGGCTCTATGTCACAAAAGTGGATTATCTAAACTTAAATGTTAAAAATGTTAAGACTTATAAGTGCTGAAATCATTTTATTGAAAACTATTCGTTTTAGCACAAAGTATTAAGAATGTTAAGATATAAACATTGAAATGATTAATTTAAAGTGACTAATCTTTGTACAGAACATTTAGGATGTTAAAGCTGACAAGTGCTAAAATAATTTTATTCAATATTACTCATTTTTCTTTTTTAATTCTAGCCAGTATCTACATTTTTACTTGCATAAGTCTCCTATATTTGTAAACACAACATTAATCTCAAATATGATTTTGCTTATCCTGGGATTAACCTTAATTTGTTTTCTCTCATTGCAAACATTTACAAACTGGTTTTCAAACAATATATTCTGGTCATGGTTTCCCATTCTCCAGCTTCTCCCAGACATTTCCTACCTTTCCACTAACCAGCTCTATGTCCTTTTTTACCATCTCTTATCTTCAACCTCATTTCCCAGGTTAGTAACTCTCTTAGAGAAGATTTTCTGCGCTTTTATACTAAACATGATACATTTGTTTCTTTGCCAATACCTCTTACAGAACTCAGTACCCTCCCTAATAACTACTCCTTTACTAACAGTTTCCACAAATTATTATACCTTTTCTGGAAATATGCCATTTCTATCTTAAAAAAACTTGAACTCTAGGGCTTATTATAATGTGGCATTATTAGTTTTTCAACATATTCTTTAAAAAAATCAGCATATGAATTACAGTTTACATACAATAAATGAAATAAAATGCTTATCATCAAGACTATATGATTTAATTTTTAATTTTGAAAGTATGATATCATGTATCCTCAAAGTAAAAGGAAGTCAGGTTTGAATCTGTTCTGATACGCATTTAAAAAGGATAGAGTCTAGCTCGACATAACCAAACTTGTAGTAAACTCAGTGAGAAGCAAACAAATCCCCACATTCATTTGGTCAGTCTACGAATTTAAAGCAGGAATCAACTTTCATTTCCTACTCACATTAATTTGAATTTTATGCTTATGTTCTTACCATTATTTCTTTAAAACAGGCAACTTAGGTATTTGTTTTCTTTGACATAAAGAGCCTAGTTAGGATGAAATACAATATATGGAATACAATATATATGGAATGCATGAAGATTTGTTTAGATTCTCCTGTTACCATAAAGAATCAGTTTTCTCAAAATTTCCAGTCTAGAACATGATGCATTTAAATATATTTTTCAACAAAAAAAATCCTGTATGCTTAAAATTATCAGGTGTCTTTCCTATAGACTTTGTATACATACTTTATTTCAGAAAAGTTATTCATTTAAGCAATAGGGAATAATATAATCAGGTATTTTATATATGTCTTATTATAATTTTAATAATCTTCACACATCCTAACAAATTAGGAATGTGACTGTTTGTTTCTGTCTTTAAACAAACTTAAATTTTTTATTGTATATGTGCACATCACAGCAGATGTGTGCAGGTCAGATGAAAATTCATGGGAGTTGGTTATCATCTTTTACCTGTTTTGTCCTGGGGATCAAATTCAAATTTTCTATCTGTGCAGCAGGTACTGTTCTTTATTGAGCCACCTAGTTAGTTTGTCAGTTACTTTAAGTAAGGAGTGCTTCAACTGAGCTGCACAAGATATGCCATGACTTGGCCCAAGCTAAAATAGAAATGTTTTCATGGGCAGAAGGACTGTGTATAAAATAACCGGTTTACATTTGTTTTTGTTTTGTTGCTGTTGCTTTCTCCAGAGAGGAAGTAGGTAATCCACATGATAAGAACAAATTATCCAGAATAGATTTAGTTTACTTAAATTTGGCAGATTCAGGGTCAGTCCACTGCTTACTCTTCTGAAAGAGAAAGATTGTGAGAGTTCTTAACAGAATGTACCTTCCACGATTTGCAGTTACCTTATAGGTATACAAATTTTAACTCAGGATTGTGACAAGAATGTAGTTACAAATAAAAATATATACATGAAAAGATGTATCAGCAGATGGTGCTAGTTCTGTAATCTTAGCTGTTCTGGAGACTGAGGCAAGAAGGTGGAGCTATCAAAGCCAACTTGGGCAACTTACTGATGTCCTATTTCAAAATAAAAGGTCCTTTTAAGGCTATTGTGAAAGGAATTCCTCTCCAATTTATTTCCCCGTTGGATTGTCAGCTATATTTAGTAGCAAGTGAAAGACTTGAATGATATAAACTTTAAAATACAGAAAGAAAGAAATTTTGAAGAAGATTTCAGAGGATTAAATTAGAATAGAGTAAAAATGGCCATCCTACCATAGCAGTCTACAAATTCAATTCAATCTTCACCAAAATCCCAACACAATACTTTACAGAACTTGGCATGATAAATTTGCACTTCATGTGAAAACAAAAACTCTAGGATAGATAAAACAGTCCTGAATAATAAAAGAAATGCTTGAAGTATCATTGTATCAAATCTCAAGTTATACTACAAAGCTACATTTGTTATACCAGCATGGTATTGGCACGAAAACAAACACACTGATGAAAGGAATTGAAATGAATACTTAGACTAAGTCAACACACCTACAGAAAAACTGAAAAACTGATTTATCACTGAAAATAAAGCCAGAAATACACACTGGATAAAGAAGACAACATCTTCAACAAATAGTGCTGATCAAACTGGGTGACTGTATATAGAAGTAAAAAATTCAACTCCAAAGGGATCAAAGACCTCAATAAAAAGCAAGATATATTAAATCTGACAGAAGAGAAATTGGGGAATATCTTTGAACTCATTGGCACAGGAAAAGACTTTCTGAATAGAATACCAATAGTTGAGGCACTGAGAAGAAGAATTAATAAGTGGGACCTTATGAAACGGAGAAACTTCTATAGAGTATAGGTCACTATTATTCAAATAAAGTAAGAGGCTACAAAATGGAAAAATACTTTTTAGCATCAAATAAAAACATAATATCCAAAATATATAAATAACTCAAAAAAATGAGAAAAGAAAAGAAAAAGCTGGACACCAAAAAAATTATAGCCCAATTAAGAGTGAGGCACAAACCCAATCAGAGAATTCTTTAAAGAGGAAACACACTTGGCTGGAATGGGAGATCAAATGGGGAAGAAGAAGGTAAAGGGGGTTGAGGGAAGTGGATGGAGGAGGACACCTAAAGCTAAGAACCTTCCAAGGAGCCACATGAAAGCCTAAAAAAGCCAAATCTTCCTAAAATATATATCTATATGAAGGTAATCCAAGTGAAATTGTAAAATATCAGTGGAGATATAACCCTAACTGGACATCTCTTGTCACCAAATGAAGCTTCCAGTACCAGGTATGGTTTATATCTAATGAAGCTGTTGACCAAAGGAGCCCATAGAAAGCCCCAAGCAACTGAGAAAATTAATAAGGCTATTGGTGGCTCTACACAAAATGATGGTATGGCCCTGTTGCTAAAAATAATACCTGTACAACTCATTGAACATGGAGAACTCAAGCATGCATATATAGAGCCTTCAGTCCTACACACTAACATGATACTGGAAGGTACTCTCTGCATGCTACCAAAGAAGAAAGATATACACCAGCACAGCTACAACCCCTTCAATTTACCATGATGACCTGCCTGAAAATGTGCTAGTTCAATAGCAGTGCAAGGCTCTTGGGCATAAAGCAACCAATATATAATTGGATTTAAGGCCACTCCATGAGCTCAAGCACATCTGTTATAGTGGTAGTTATCCAAGAACCTGAGACTAGATAGGCCAGGGATCTAGGAGAAAAACAAATAATACTGTTCTTCTAAAGGAATGTACAATAAAACAGCTCCTTACAACATTCTGCTATACTCATAGATCAGTGCCTTGCTCAGCTGTCATCAAAGAAGCTTCCTTCTTCAGTAGATGGGAACAAATGCAAACCCGCCAAAAAATGCACAGAGAACAGGAGTCCTTGAAACACTCAGTTCTGAATGGCATGCCTATATCAAATCCCTACTCTCTGCGCTCTGGGAACTCTCCAGAAGAGGAGGTTGAAAGAAGCTACAGTGGATGAAGGGTATCAAAGATAAAAGAAATACTAAACACACCAAGGCTTATACAGTTATGATCTCATAGTAATTGTGGCAGCATGCACAGGACCGACACAGATCTGTGCCAGCAGGGTTCAGAGAGGAGAAGGAAACACATGTCCTCATTCCAGATTAAGAAACTGTGCCCAGTTGATAGTCACTCATAAATGAAAATAAAACTTCTCCATCGAGTCTCACTTGGAATACATTGGAATATAAAGCACTCTTAACTAAATGATATTCCTGGAGGGTTTTTTTGGTTTATTTTATTTTATATTACATTATTTGTCTCATAGTGTGATTTCATGCCATTTTTTTCTTTTTCTGTCTTTCTTGGTTTTGTTGTAATTGTTGGTTCTTTTTTATATACCTTTCATGTCCTAGTATATATATTATTGCTTCTGTTTTTAATGGGATTTCTGTACTGCAAATATTTGTCTATCTATGTTTTATGTACTTTTTCTTTGACTCTTTTTTCTGGTTTTTTGTTATATTCTAAATTTTTTCTTTTAGTTTTAACTTTATTTTATTATTTAGATATCTGCTTAATTTATAATTAGAGTCAGAAAAAGTATGGATCTGAATGGGAAAGGAAGCAAAGAGGATTCTGGAGAAGTTGGGGGAGGAGAAACCATAATCAGAATACATTGTATGAAATGAAATCTATTTCACAAGAATAAAAATAGAAATAAAAGTAAAAAAGAGGAATGTAGATGCACCTCAGTACTTAAATGTTTGACAAGCACAAGATTCTGGATCAATCTCCAGCACTGCATACACACACACTCACACACACACACGATATGTAAAGACAGATGAAAAATGGAAATTTTCTTTCCTAAGGATAGTTTCACAGGTAAAAAACCCTGTTAATCTCAATGGAGTGATTATTGCTGAATTAATAAATGGTAAAACATGTGTCAGGAACACACAACATATGCTTAATTATTTAATTTTTATAAGAGTACTAAGCAAAAGGTACAATTATGTGATTTTATGCCTGAGAAAACAGAGTGTAGCAGGCCAAGTAGCTAGTACACAGATGGTGAGTAAAGATCTGTGTCTCGATCTCACATAATAAAGTGCACTGTTAACACACACCTACGATTCTTCCTTAGTTTCCTCAGAATACTATTATTGACTGTAATTCTAATACACAGTCTCTCCTCCATAAGTCATTTCTTTTATCCTTCTTCAGTCGACAGCAAGTATAATGGTCAGGTAGATATTTTCATTAGAGTCTCGAGAAATGGTTCATTGCCTTAGAACACTTGCTACTCCTTCAGAGGACCTGAGTTAGTTCTCAACACCCATGTCAGGTAGGTCACTATCACTAGTAATTCCAACTCCAGGGAACCTAAAAATGGAAGTTTTTGTCCCGCCCAGTCCTACAGCTGTTCAGTCCCAAAGAAACACACAGAGGCTTACATTAATTGTAAACTGTTGGGCCTATTAGCTCAGCCTTATTATTAACTACCCCTTTCAACTTAAATTAACCCATAATTCTTGTCTATCTTTAGCCACGTGGCTTGGTATCTTTTCTCAGTAAGGCATTCTCATTTTTCGTCCTCTGCATCTGACTGCTGAATGTCTTTGTCTTTCTTCTTCTCAGAATCCATTAGTCTGGTTGCCCCACCTATTCTTCCTGCCTGTCTACTAGTTAATCAGCATTTTATTAAACCAAAATAAGTGATAAATCTTTACAGTGTACTACAGCATTATCCCACAGAAGACATCCTGCTCTTCCCTCTTCCTGTACCTGTTCCTATGTGTGTATACTCCCACACAGGTGCAAACACATGCACATAATTGAGGCAAGTTTTCTTAAAGTGTGAAGAAATCATACACGTGCACACATGAACATACACAGAGGAATGTACACATATACACATTTACATTCACACTCAAAAGAATACTATTTCAAGAGCTGTAGTAAATCTAAAAGACGTATGACCCACAACCTCCAATAATGACCCAGAAAAACCTGTATGTTCCCCCCAAAGTAAAAAGATAGACCAAGTAATAGGAAAATAAAAAAATCAATGTTTTCAAATTAGCCACAATATTCCATTAGCCACAGAGATATTATCAACACAGATAAATATCAAGGATTTTCCCTTGACAATCCTTATTTCAAAATAAGCTCTTCAACTTAGCCAACTATTACACACCAAAGCATTAAAGATTAATATCTATAATAGCTTTTTTAAAAAGAGAGAATTTGCCCCAGTCTGTCTTTTTCTCCCTCACGGTCTAAATAGAGTAGAAAATGATATATCCTGCCAATATACATCCAATCAAACATAAATTCCTCATGACTACATTTTCACTAATATTTACAGATAAATCCTGCCATGTTTTCTCTTGAGGCATCTAGGAACATTGTTGTGACTGTCACTCGTAGAACCAGCAGCTAAGAAATGGCAAATACGGATTATGGAGACATGCTAATATATTTTGATGGATCGGCGAGACAGAAACAGTGGCTGGAAAATGTAAAATACTTCATTCAGCCATATATCAAGCTCATATTTTACATAACCTAATCTTTCATTTATTCTCATAAAACATAGCCGTTTTGCAAAAGTAGTGTCCTAGCAATTTTTAATGCATAAAAAGTGGAAACACTCGATTCTGAAGACTTTCTTTTGCTCACATGTAAACCAAATGAAAATATTTTCATCCATTTGTTTATCCACTCAGCAAACACTTGTTGTATTCTAAGATGATGAGGTAGACCAGTGCTTTGCACACTCTAATGTGCATTTAAATTACCTGTCATACCATAAAATGGAGATTAGATCTGGGACTCATGTTTCTGCATTTCTAGGAAGTGCAGAAACTGCAGGTAGTGGATCACCCTTTGTATAGATCAGAACTATGCATCTGAAATTTCTATATCAATGTAAATGTTCTCTACCAGCTCCATCTGACACAATAGCCATTAGCCAATTATCACTATTTGAGTGTGTAATGTTGATGTGGACTGCTTAAGAAGTTTTAATGTTTTAGCATTTTAATACACTCAACTTTATTATTTACAATTAAGTCTTGGGGTGATTTCATACCTATAATCCTTGCATTTGGAAGGTAGAAGCCTACATAATAGGCTTCAAGCTAGTCTGGGCTACAAAGACTGTATTAAAAACAAAAGTCAAATTTAAATAATTAAATATGGCCTGTGACTCTTATATTAGCAAATACACTTCCCTAAAGATGAACAAAGTTACCACATGATAGAAAAGAGAATGTGTTGTGGTTTACTCTTTTGGTTTTTTGGGGGAGCATGCCACCCAGCTACCAAATAAATCACACATGGGGGCTTATTTTTACTTATCAATGCCCAGCCTTAGCTTGGCTTGTTTCTAGCCAGCTTTTCTTTTTTTGATTTTTCTTTTTTACTGTTAACTTATTTTTTATTACTTTATAAATAATAAGTCAAAATTCCACTTCCTCCCCTCCTCCCACTTCCCTCCTGCTTCCCCAATCCCCCTCCACCACTCCCCCTCCAGTCCTAAGAGAGGGCAGGGTACCAGAAGTTCAAGGCCCTCCCCCCTCCACCCAGGCTTAGGAAGGTATGCATCCAAATATAAGAGGATCACAAAAAGCCAGTACATGCAGTAGAGACAAATCCCAGTGCCATTCATTATCATTGTCTTCTCAGTCTGCCCCAATTGTCAGCCACATGCAGAGGGTCCAGTTTGGTCCAATGCTCGTTCAGTTCCAGGCCAGCTGGATTTGGTGAGCTCCCATTAGCTCAAGCACACTGTCTCAGTGGGTGGACCAAACCCTCGTGGTCCTGACTTCCTTGCTCATCTTCTCCCTCCTTCAGCTCTTCAACAGGACCTTGGGAGCTGAGTCCAGAAAATGTGGTACATCTACACATTAGAGTACTACTCAGCGGTAAAAAAACAATTACATCCTGAATTTTGCATGCAAATGGATGGAAATAGAAAACACTATCCTGAGTGAGATAACCCAGACCCAAAAATATGAATGTGGTATGTACTCACTCATTAATGGATTCTATCCATAAACACAGGACATTGAGCCTATAGTTCGCCATCCTAGAGAAGCTAAGTAATAAGGTGAACCCAAAGAAAAACATATATAGATCCTCCTGGAAATTGGAAGCAGACAAGATCACCAGGCAAAGTTGGGAGCATGAGGGTGGGGGTGGGATGGGGGAAGGGGAGAGGGGGAGAGAGAAGAGAGAAGGGGAGGGTTGGGGAGAGCTTGGGGGAGTGGGATGGTTGAGATGGAGGAAAGATGGATATGGGAGCAGGGAAGGAGATAACTTAATTGAGGGAGCCATTTGGGGTAAGCAAGAAGCTTGACTCTGGAGGGGTTCCCAGGAGTCCACAGGGATGACCCCAGCTATGACCCTGGGCAGTGGAGGAGAGGGTGCCTGAACTGGCCTTATTCTGTAGTCAGACTGATGACTATCTTGAATATCACCATAGAACTTTCGTCTAGCTATAGATGGAGATAGAGACAGAGACCCACATCAGAGCACTGGACTAGCCAGCTTTTCTTAACCTGTTTACCTTTAGCTTCTATGCTTTTTCCTTTCTTACTTCTATATATCTTCACCTCACTCTTACTGTGTGCTTGGCCGTAGAGCTGGGTGGCTGGCCCCTAGCATCCTCCTCTCCTTGTTCTCTTGCTCCTTCCTCTCTTCCCAGATTTCTACTGCAATTTATACACTCTTTCTTTTATCCCCACCTATCTTTTCTCCTGTCTCACTGTCAGCCGTTCAGCTCTTTATTAGACCATCAGGTGTTTTACACAGGCGAAGAATCATAACTTCACAGAATTAAACCTCAACAACAAAAATATAAACAGCATAAACAAAAGTAATACATCTTAAAATAATTTTCTACAACAAGAATGCCTAATGATACAATTGTGAGATTGTTATGGTCAGGCTTGTACTCTTTTATTAATTATTATTATTTTATTACTTTAAAAAATACCAATCCAAATTCCCACTTCTTCCCCTCCTCCCACTCCCTCCATACACCTGTCCCCTATGCCCCTCCAATCTTAAGAGAAGTCAAGGCACCCTGCCCTGTGGAAAGTCCAAGGCTCTCCCCACTACATCCAGGTTGAGCAAGGAATACATCCAAAGAGAATAGGATCCCAAAAAGCCAGTACATGTAGTAGAGACAAATCCCAGTGCTATTGTCATTAGCCCCTCAGTCAGCCCCAACTCTCAACCACATTCAGGGGGACTAGTTTGATCCCATGCTTGTTCATTCCCTGTCCAGTTGGAGTTGGTGAGCTCCCATTAGCTTAGGCACATTGTCTCAGTGGGTGAACCCCTCATGGTCTTGACTTCCTTGCTCATACTCTCTCTTCTTCCACTCTTAAACTGGACCTTGGGAGCTCAGTCCATTGCTCCGGTGTGGTTCTCTGCCTCTGTTTCCATCTGTTGTTAGATGATGGTTCTATGGTGATATTTAAGATAATCATCAGTCTGACTACAGGGCAAGGCCATTTCAGGCACCCTCTCTCTATTGCTTAGGGTCTTAGCTGGGGTCATCCTTGTGGATTCCTGGGAATTTTTCTAGAGCCAGGTTTCTTGCTAACCCCAAAATGGCTCCCTCAATCAAGATATCTCTTTTCTTGCTCTCATATCTGTCATTCCTCTATCTCAACTATCCCATTCCCTCAATCTCTCCCCAACCCTGCCCTTCTCCCCTCCTCTTACCCCTACCCAAATTTTGTCAGGCAATCTTGATTCCTTCCATTTTCCAGTTTTTCTTTGGGTTCACCTTATTACTTGGCTTCTTTGGGAACATGAACTATAGGCTTAATTTCCTTTGTTTATGGCTAGAATCCATTAATGAGTGAGTACATACCATATTCATACTTTCAGGTCTAAGTTATCTCACTCAGGATAGTGTCTTTTAATTCCATCCATTTGAATGCAAAATTCAAGTTGTCATTGTTTTTTTACTGCTGAGTAGTACTCTAATGTGGAGATTGCTACACTTTCTTTTCCATTCTTCCACGGAGGGGCATCTAGGCTGTTTTCAGGTTCTGGCTATTACAAATAATGCTGCTATGAACATAGTTGAACAAATGCTTTTGTAGTATGATTGAACATCCTTTGGGTATATTCCCAAGAGCGATATTGCTGGATCCTGGGGTAGGTTGACTCTCAATTTTCTGAGAAACCACCACACTGATTTCCAAAGTGGCTGCACAAGTTTGCATTCCTACCAGCAATGGATGAGAGTTCCCCTTACTCCACATCCTCTCCAGCATAGGCAATCGTTGGTGTTTTTGATTTTAGCCATTCTGACAGGTGGAAGATGGTATCTCAAAGTTGTTTTGATTTGCATTTCCCTGATAGCTAAGGAAGTTAAACAAATCCTTAAGTATCGTTTGACCATTTGAAGTTCTGTTGCGAATTCTCTGTTTAATTCAGTACCCCATTTTTCAATTGGTTATTTAGAATTTTAGTGTCTAATTTCTTGAGTTCTTTACATATTTTGGAGATCAGTCCTCTTTATGATGCGGGGTTGGTGAAGATCTTCTCCCAAGCCGACAGCTAACATTAAATTAAATAGAGGGAAACTCAAAACAATTCCACTAAAATCAGGAATAAGACAAGGCCACTCTCTTCATATCTTTTCAACATAGTGCTTGAAGTTCTAGCAATAGCAATAAGACAACATAAGGAGATCAAGGGGATTCAAATTGGAAAGGAAGAAGTCAAACGTTCGTTATTTGCTGATGATATGTTAGTGTACATAAGTAACCCCAAAAACTCTACCACAGAACTCCTGCAGCTGATAAATACCTTCAGTGATATTGCAGGATACAAGATCAACTCAAAAAAAAAAAATCAGTAGCTCTCCTATACACAAAGGATAAAGAAAATGAGAGGGATATCAGAGAAACATCACTTTTTGCAATAGCCACAAATAGCATAAAGTATCTTGGGGTAACACTAACCAAGGAAGTGAAAGACCTATTTGACAAGAACTTTAAGTCTTTGAAGAACAAAATTAAAGAAGATACCAGAAAATGGAAAGATCTTCCATGCTCTTGGATTGGTAGGATCAACATAGTAAAAATGGCAATCCTACCAAAGGAAATCTATAGATTCAATGAAATCCCCACCAAAATCCCAACGCAATTCTTCACAGACCTTGAGAGAATAATAATTAACTTCATATGGAAAAACAAAAAAACCCAGGATAGCCAAAACAATCCTATACAATAAAGGAACTTCCAGAGGCATTACCATCCCTGACAACAAGCTCTATTACAGAGCTACAGTAAGAAAAAACAACTTGATATTGGCAAAAAACAGAGACGTTGACCAATGGAATCAAATTGAAGACCTGGATATTAATCCACACACCTATGAACACCTGATTTTTGGCAAAAAAGCTAAAATTATACAATGTAAAAAAAGAAAGCATCTTCATCAAATGCTGCTGGCATAACTGTATGTCAACCTGTAGAAGAATGAAAATAGATACATATCTATTACCATGCACAAAATTCAAGTTTCAATGGATTAAAGACCTCAATATAAATCCGACCACATTGAACCTGATAGAGGAGAAAGTGGGAAGCAGCCTTCAGTGCATGGGCACAGGTGACCACTTCCTAAGTAACCACAGTAGCACAGACAATAAGAGCAACAATGAATAAAGGGGACCTCCTGAAACTGAGAAGCTTCTGTAAAGCAAAGGACACAGTCAATAAGACAAACAGGCTTGTATTCTTATTAGTATCAAAAATGACATGAAAATCGAAGAAAGCAAGACTTAGGAAGCATGATCTAAGAGCAGGTGGTATGTGAATATTCTGGTCTGGAATTCTCTTATGAGCTTAAACAGAATAGACTGGCAGTCATATAGAAACACACACACACACGCACACACACACACACATACGTGCATGCACACACACACACACACACACACACACACACATGTAAACAGAGAAAGATAAAAGGCTTGTTGGAGAGAACACTACCAATTTGAATTTTGTATTTTCCAGATCTTGATTATCTACAGTCTGCCCTAAATAATGAAAAGGACTTTTTGTTCAGTGTTCTATTGCTGCAAATTTTCTTAGATAACTGAATTAACAACTGAACTATAACAACATTTGCTGGGGAAACCGAACCTTCTATGCTCATGGGCATTGCTATAGTGCTTCCCTGCTCTGAGGAGGAATTGATAATATAATAGCTGCAAGCAAAATCAGGTATAAAGAACCATATCCGGTTGTTGCAAAACCTGAGTAGGTATAATCTGAAAAAGAGACACCTAATCTCCTTGATGCTCATCATGGAACCTCACTTGTGCCCTGCTTGCAGACAAAGGGAACAAAAGGAGAAGGAGGAGAAACTAAAGGACTGTGTATCTTGTTCATCTCTCTCACTATGCACTCCTATTGGCTTGAAAACAATAAAATTTCATGTCATCCCTATTATCTTTTGAACTCCATTTTCTTCTCCTTCTACACATTTTGGAAAGAATAAACCAGTCATTAACTTTCATGCAATTGAGAATCTATTGCTTTTCTTCCCTCTAAGTTATTGCTGACTAGAAAAAGATAAATTTAACTTTGTTTTTGTTATGTTATTTCTGATGGTGGGAGAAAGTAACAGTTTTAACTATGGGAACAATGCTATGATTTCATTTTTTTCTTTCTTCTACTTTTTAAGTATCTTCCCTTTTCTCTAGTTTTATAGAGATTCAAAGTTAGGATGATATTTTGGTCATGTGTGATAACTACAAAATAGTCATATAATCTATACAGAGGATTAATAAAATTCTTGAGTTGACTCATATATTCGATGAACTATATTTGGAGGCATTCATTCTAGAACCTGGACTCATCTCCATATAATTTCTACTCTCAAAACCCCAAAACTTTTCAGAAGCTCTCTGATGCTCATCAACTCACTTCAAGAAGCTTCACCTTCTCTTCCCATAAAAGAACCTAGAATTCTGTTATGATTCCTGAGTGTTTGTTTGTGATCATCAATACCTGCTCAATAAGATATATTGCTTATATCTCTGGTTTTTTCCTACGTAGAGCTTGCATTGTTTTCCTCAGAGTATTCTCACTCTCTCATCCCTCTCTCTGTCTCCCCGTATCTCTCTCCCTCATCCTTATTTAACCTAGCTCAAATATCATTTCCTCTCCTTTAGTACTCCTCAGATTGCTCTGCCTTTAGTATTCCACTTGACTTCACGAATGTGTTTTGGATTCTCCTAATATATTTTACACTCTGTACTCTAATTAGCTTTTACAAAATAGGCTTAGAACACAAATTGTTATAGTGTCTGCAACTGTGAGTTTCATATTCTGCTCCAAAGCCTATGAGCAGAGAAAATAACAAATTGTTCTCATATCATAGGGCAACCATGAGCATCTAGTTAGTAATTAATCAGCAGCCTGAATTTGGCCTCTCCATGTATATTGGTCCACTCATTTTCCTATCTTCCCACACACATTTAGTGAGAGAAGTAGATGAAGAAAAGCCTGTGATTATTCAAAATTGTTCTTGGATGAGTCCTTCCTTGTAGAATCATAAACATCCTCTGTAGTATAAAATTAGATACATTTTTTATTTTGTAGCATAAAATAGGATGTTTTTGCTATAACATCATTGTTTTTATGACTATAAAACCTTCTCACATAACTTTATGTTCTATCTTTGTTACTTTATTTAGTTTGTTCATTTGTTTCTTCACTTATGATAAACCCATAGAAAGTATCTTTTATATGCTAGATGAGAGATTAACAATAGAATGTATAATGGTAGCTCTTGCCTTAAAATGATTCAGTCCAACAGAGAAAGCCAAAAATTAAGTAGTTAAAAATTAGTTGAGGAAGCAAAGAGCTAGGGAAACTAAGGAAAAGATGTTCTCATTGTCCTGTAAAATAGTGTGCTTGATCTAATATCGGAATATATATAAACTATAAGGGACGTTTGGAGTAGCTGATAAACATATGTATTAGATGACATTACTATGTCAATATTAAATATCTTCACATTGATAACTATGTGTATAGGTGTCAAGGAATGAAAGAACATAATGAAAATGACATTCTCTCCAATGATAACTAAATAAGCCTTATGTACGTTTTACAAATTCTTACTGTATATGCTTGTGTGACTGTACATGTACACTGAGATAGTAACACACTTGTAGTGAAATAAATAAAGCTGATACATTTGGTTAAGTCTTATAGATAGCATTTGAAACATTGCTGTATGTATGAAATTATTTCAAAATATTAATGCAGATAATGTTTACATTGCTCAGAAAAAGACACATGATGCAGGGTACACTGGATATGTGGATTGAAGAAAATACAGTTATGTTTAGTAGTGCAGATGAATAAAAAAATCGTAAAGAAATACCTACCCATTATTTCAATAGGTCACAATTTTACAAATAAGAGAAATGGAAATAAGATTACAGAAAGGTAATAGAATTATAGAATATGAAATCTTTTTATTACTTATTAATTTAATAAATGCACCTGTGTATATTGGCATAAAATCAATAAGACAATGATAGAACTACAGTTTAGATACTGTCCTTTTCATTATCTTTAAGGCAAAGATACTTTGAAGAAAAATCAACCCCATCTATCTATATATGTGATAACACACATTCACAATGATATGCATTGTTGAGCAAAATAAAATAAAGCCTAGTTGAAAATACAGTTTTTTTTCAAATTTGTCATAATGTAGATATCATGGAATATACTTACAGAGACATAGCTAGCATCTCTAAGTATATACCTAGACTGCACATCATACATCTCTCAAAGTCTATAGCTTATGGTCATAATGAACAAAAGAGCATGGGACAAAATTAAGTCAAGAGAAAATGGTGAATTCAAAAGATTTTACAAACAAAATATGCTTCAGGTATAACACAGTTCTTTTTTAATGTAAACAATTTTAATAATGTAAAAGGTATACACTAAAATAACCAGAAAATTATAGTATAGGAGCTGTATAAACTAAAAATATAAATGTTATCAAGGTCAATTACTATATACCACACATAATTACATGTGATTTGTAATGGTATAGGTCTAAATTCTTATGATACATAAGTAAATTGCTATGTGTTAGAAAGCCCCTGGGGAACAGAAAATGTTCAGTTCTGTTGCAATCTTATGAAATTGCCATTCATCATCATTTAGTCTGTCACTGACCAAGACATTGTATACTACAGTAGCTGGCTGAGCATATGTGTTTATTTGTAGACAAGTGTCTTCATAAAATGTATAAATAATGTGTTATTTAATCTGAATCATCCTAATCATGAAATATAAAAATGATTAGAAGGAGAAAACTGTGGAGCTGTCAAAAACACTTGTGATATGAAGAAGGGGCTGATAGTAGTCTCCAGGTGTGTGGATACTAATAGACTTCTGGTTCTCTGTGGATCTGTGCTAAGTATTATCTTCTCTTTTTTCTTTTTTTTCTTTCTTTCTCACGTTTAAACAGGTTTAATGGTGTTTGGAATGTGATGCTTTTTTTTTTCTTTCTTTTGATTTATTCTTTGTGTTTTACATCATGCCTTCCTGTCCCACCCATCTCCCTCCCCAACAGACTAAAACAAAATAAAATATAAGAGAAAAAAGTGATAAAAGGAAAAATCTTGTCACAGAAATGGCAGTGTAACAAAATGAGTCACACGGTAAACCTTTTATTATTACATTTTTATGTGCGGGCAGGTGTTCATCGCAAAAAAAAAAAAAATCACAGGTCTGGTTTGAGACCCCTGGTCTCTGCTACACCCTGAACACTGGGCCCTCACTGGGACTCTTCCTGGACATCTTGTTGCTGCCCTCTGTGGTGGACTTCCTGAAGTCCTGGGTGCATAGGATCAACACTCCGCTGTAAAGTCACTACTCCCCCAATGCTCCAGTAGATCACAGATGGAGTGGATGTTGGAGAGTGCTATAAGACAACCCTAGATCTGGGTATTAGTAGCTGCAGAGTGGGTCAACCCTCCAGCTATCCCCAGTCTTCACCACCAGGATGAGCTCTCCTGCACTGCCCTGGCTAGTTCACCCCTTGTAGCAATGATCAGGGGACCAGGCCACTTCTCCCACACCTCTCTTTTCAGGCCCAGCTCTACTGTACTGCCAGGCAAGGTATAGGGGCCACTTGCCCGAGTGCTGAGGCTGATGAGGAAAGGGACCGCTCTACCCCACAGCCTCTGCAAGGAGCAGGGCCCACTTTCCTGAGTGTTGCAACTGGTAAGCAAGAGGGTCAGCTCGCTCCTCTGTCACAGGTGATAAGGGACAGGGAGAAGGCCAAGTATGTTTTGTACAATGTTCTCCACACATCTCACGATAACCTTCCCAATTAGTAAACCTTACTACGTTGACACTAACTGAACCAACAGATTAGGGAAAGTGCAGGAACCCCGCCTCTTAGGCCACGGATGTAATCTATGACAGAAGTGGGGTTCTTGCTCCACAACTGCTGACATAAGTCACCACACTTCATCATGCTCCTGTATAGAATGAGGTAGCTCAGTCCCGGGGCAAACACAGAAGTGTAAGCCTCTTTCTGGAAGACAAGTATTTACATATCAAACACCTACAAAGGAATAGTATAGCTGTAATACAGATGAGAGGAGCACAACAGAATGTATTATGTTACCTTACGTAAAGTTGTGAGCTATTATTTATTCTGATATGTCTGGTTTGAAAGCTTATTGCAATTTTTGGTTTACGTTTTCTTTTCCAGTTTCGCTGTTTGTCAGAAATCCTTACTCTTCAAATGGTATTCTGAATTTAGAATTCTAATGTCACCCAGGAGTTTTCGAATTGAGTATGACCTCAGAATTATCATATTACATTAATTGCTCGTCTCTGGCTCTGCAAAGACTCAGTGGGCATAGGTAGGCAATCAGTATCTTTTCACATATATATTTTCTGAAATTCTGTTAAAAAGAAAAATGTGAACTTTTATGCTGAACTTGGTTCAAAAGCAAAAATATGCACATATTATTATTTCCAGAACTTGCCCTTGAAACGTATGAGAGTTCAAAGACAACTGACAAATGGCGTCATGTTGTTCTCTTTTCTTTTAATGATGTCTCGATTGAATTTCCTTGACAAGCAAATTAAAAGGGTATTTGGCAAGTGCCAATGCCACTGACTCCTGTGGGATTAAAAAGAGAAAAAGAAAAAAGAAAAACCCAGATGAACTTTCCTTCCTTCCTCTGTGAGGATCAATGCTCAGAAGATTTTGCTACACTAACTAACCTGCAAACCTTTTGATACACTGCCAGGTGGTTCACCATAGATATGTTGCCCCCTGATGTGCTGGCTTACAGGAGCAAAGCACTTAAGAAACCAAAACCCGAAGTTAGCAGCAGTGACTCAAGGCTCTCCAGCAGCAAACCTGCTGCGTGAGACGGTGATATTCTTTGCAATCGTCATTTTCATCGCATCCCTTCTCACTCATCCTCGTGTTATCAGCTCCACAATGAACTCAAGAACCCTGAGTGTGGGTTGTAAAAGTTATTTGCAGAAGGAGAATGCTCCTTTCTCCTGTGATAATAAGGCCAATTTCTTCAAGTTATTTACATTGTCAAGTTCTCATGAAGGAAGGATATCAATGCTATACAATTTGCCGAGCATCTCAATTTTAGTCTAGAAGTCATTTCCTTCCTGATATTGAGAGGGTATGAAATAAACCCACCAGTGGTCAGTAAAAGTCAATTCTCATTCCTCTGACCTAAGATGCTTCTTATAAACATGTCTGTAGATATACTGAGCTCACAATAAATATTGTCTACAACCCCTGTGATTCTTCAGTGAATATTAATACAGAATTAAAATTCAGATCTGACCAGCATGTGTTATCTTGATCTAAATCCATGACTTCCTGAAAACTGAATAGTTGGACTATATTATATCACTTCTGGCTCTCTTATATCTGGTGTGAAGCTATGAAATCTATGCTCAAGAACAACAATTTCAAGCCATTCTTACTTTTTTTTCAACTTTCAGAGTCTCAAACTACACCCAAAAATTTAGCCTATCTTTGAAATCCCAAGTCTAGGATATTTTTATGAAAACATTAAGGATAAAACAAGTCTTTCCCACTATGCATGTTACATTTTGCCAAATATATTTTATTTTCTGACAAGTTAATTTAGAAAGCTTTAAATATTTATTCTATGTCAGATACTGTTTTTGGAATATTGCAATCGTAAATCATTAAATGTGTTTCATGAGTTAAATTCTAAAGTTATGATATTTCAATGAAGAGTCAGCCATTCACAGCTGTAAAATATTGCCATATTCACATTATTTTAGCTATTTTCTAGGAAGAGATTGTTTAAGCTCACAGGATCAGTATGGAGAAGTCATTGTGGCAGGACCTTGCTAGAACTGGCCACATTGCATCCATATTCAAGAAGCAGAGAGCATGAAATGACTATGCCCAAGCCCTCCTCTGCTTTCATTCAGTTCCTTACATAGCAGAAGAAATGGCCACACCCCAAATGAGATGGGCCTTTTTATATTGATTGATATAATCAAGAAAATCTCCTATAGGCATGCCCAAAGGCCCACCTGGAGTTTCTAGGTACTTTCACATTGTGACTAAGGAGCGAAGCTAAATTTAGATCCAGGCACTTAGGTTACACTGTCCCCCAGATGAACTGTGTGTCTTACTGAGAAGTTAAATGCAAAACATAGTACCTACCTAGATGTTTATAAGGAAAGATTCATGTGCAGCATTGGAATGATAAGGGGTAGGTTTAGGTTTGAGTGTACATATCATGCTCTCTATACTTATTTATTATTGGGTTTATTTACTCTTCTCTCATGGATATATCTATTTCTGAAGCTATATTTTAACTTTTAGGCTTTCTGCAATTTATTGAGTTAGAAATAATCAGAAAGACAGGTAATTCATTCTAATTTAAATTTGCACTAAATCATACAGTCTGACTCCTTTCTACAAGCTAGAACAACTGAACTCCTGTCACTAACATTGAGGACTATATTAATATATCAAAATATGTTAATATGATTAAAGGCAAATCAGACACTTTATTCTTCATATATTCAATGCTATTGAATATGATAAATTTCATGATATTACCCTATAGATGAAGACATAATCTTTTATTTATTACATAACTTGCCCAAGTTTATACTCTGTGCACTTACCAGGCCTAGAATATCACCTCAGTTAGCTCACACTCAAACTCTTAATCACTGAGTCTATGGTTTGTAGGATAACAGATGTGGCCTGGACACTCTTTAGGATTCTATAAAATTCACACTGTGTTAACAAAAACACTGAAAAATTCTTTGCCTTTTTATCGTGTTGTCCTTCTCACTGATGCTTTAGTGTTGTTGGCCTGTTCCTGGCAATCAAGACAGTAGTCAAAGCTAAATTAACATTCATAGTATTTAAGGCTCACATACTGGCCATCTCAGAAATTCCCTTTCAGGAAAGAATAACCTTGGAGAAAGTATATAAAGTATTATTTTTGCCCTTTGAGTATATATATTTTTAGAGTTTTTAACGATGAGATGTGAAATGTGAAGGAATGAATAAAACACATGTATGAGTGAGGTATGATGAACTAGTTTCTTTCTCCAAAGAACATCATCTTTACTTAAAAAAAAATGACTGTTGTATAAGCTGCATTCTTTTGGATAAGGCTACTTAAGAAACATTTCTAAAAAAGAAAAATAAATTTGAAGTCAGTTTGTCCCTGAAGGAAAACAAACAAACAAACAACTGACACTATTTGAGTTCAATGATAAAATTTGATATTTCAAATAAACAGATAAGGAACCAGAATTTGAGTAGACATATAAACAACACAGTAAAGTTGGAAGTTTCCAAACACTTAGTGAGTCTTCTGATTTCACAAAGAATGAAATTTATTAGAAGAATTTTATAATGAAATATGTTGATATTTGGAAAGTCTGCATAGCTGATTGAACTAATCTATTACAAATTACTAATGTCTATGATGTTACAAAGTCAAGTGGGAACAAAAGATGAGTGTGCAGGGTGGGCCACTACCTTGTGATACAGCATACAAGATGTACACTGGTATGCTTTCAGATTCTGTATTGCAATTAACTTTCAAGAAATGTTTACTTACTGGTTTTCACATACCTGCAATTAACTAAAAATTTAATACATCAAGATGTTGTATTCAAACTGTGTATATGTTGTGACTGGTAGAATTTATTTATTACCCCAAGTAAAACAATGTATCTGAACAGAATGAGAGAGAAGTTAGAAAAGAATAGTTCTATATAAAACAATACTGTTCTCATTACTATATTTTATTAAAATTAGATATTTCATGAATCTATGTAATGTATAATATAGTAGTTTTATTATGGCTATTTAAAATGAGTTGAAACTTCTAAATGTTTCTTATTCAGATTTTCCAACAGACAATGCACAAAAATTTTAATTTTTAAGAATTGAATCATGTGATCTCTTAGCTGCATCCTTTTTATTCTTTTCTTGTACTGAAAATAGGGTTTTTTTCATATAATATATTCAGATTACAGTTTCCCTTTCCCCAACTCCTCTCAGTTCCTCTTCACCTCTCTTCACATCTGAATCAATTCCCTTTATGTCTCTTAGAAAACCAATAGGCATCCAAGAAACAATAATAAAATAAAGCAAACAAGTGGGAATCGGAAAAGCAAATAAATAAACAAAAGAAAAAAGCCAAAGATAAAACCGAAGAAACACATATGGCTGCAAAGATACCCACTTTCAGGCACATACAAATTTCATAAAACCACAAAAACTCAGAAAGCCGTAATATACACACAAAGGATCTACATTGCTGTTTTTTTTTAATGCCCTGACACAACTTTATGAGAGAATGAATCATCAAAAATGCCATTGAGCTTGTTTTGTCTTGATCATCTACTGCTGGATGTGGTACCTATCCTTAAGAGTCTTTTGTTTCCCCCAGAGAGTCTCTTTAATTTGAATAATTTAATTTCTTAGCAGTATGGTTTTTTTAAAAAATGTTTTGATAACAAAAATTTCAGGATTGGGCTAGATTCTCAAAACATCATTCAGAAGTAATTTTTTATTTAGTAGTATGTTAGTTATTCTTTTAAATTGTTTTTTTATTGAGCTATGCATTTTCCTCTGCTCCCCTCCCTTCATTGCCCCTCCCCTTCTACCCTCTCCCATGATCCTCATGCTCCCAATTTACTCAGGAGATCTTGTCTTTTCATACTTCCCGTGCAGATTAGATCCATGTATGCCTCTTTTAGGGTCCTTTTTGGTGTCTAGATTCTCTGGGATTGTGAACTGCAGACTGTTTTTTTTTTCTTTGCTTTATGTCTAAAAGCCACTTATGAGGGAGTATATATTATATTTGTCTTTATACAAATTACTTCACTCAATATGTTTTCTAGATCCATCCATTTGCCCGCAAAAGTCAAGATGTCATTATTTTTTCCACTCTGTAGTACCCCATTGTGTAATGTACCATGTTTCCCTTATCCACTCTTCAGACAAGGGGCATTTAGGTTGTTTCCAAGTTCTGGCTATGACAAACAAAGCTGCTACAAACATAGCTGAGCACATGTCCTTGTGGTACGATTGAGCATCCTTTGGGTATGTACCAAAAAGTGGTATTGCTGTGTCTTTAGGAAGGTTGTTTCCTTATTTTCTGAAAAATTGCCACACTGACATCCAAAGTGTCTGTACCAGTTTGCATTGCCATCAGCAATGGAGGAGTGTTTCTTTTACCCCACATCCTCTCCAGCATAAATTGTCATCAGTGTTTCTGATTTTGGCCATTCTTACAGGTGTAAGATGGAGTCTCAGACTTGTTTTGATTTGCATTTCTCTGATGGATAAGGATATTGAACATTTTCTTAAATGTCTTTCAGTGATTTAGGTTCATCTGTTGAAAATTCTCAGTTGATAAATATGTCCTAATGATTAAAGATTTATTATTTCTTACAAAAGTGAAGTGAAATTTAAAATCAATCATATTGTATCATTTCTCTTGAAATATATTATCTGATAGATGCTCATGAACCAAACAAAAGAACATAAATCCCTCTTCTTTCCCAGACATGAAAAGCTGTAAGATAACTTAGTATTATTTGTAGATTAAATAATGAATATAATAAGTACTTGTTTTATGAAGTTCTTAATTAATAAGATATTTTAATATATTAAACCATAAGTTTATCAGTACTTCTGTAACTTTCTGAAATCCAAAGACAACAAAGCCCCTTTGACCTAAACTTTAGTGAAAAGCTCACAGAGTAAAAATTACACCATGAAATAATGGTACCAGTGTTCTCTCTTAGAGCAGTCACATTGGTTGTTGGGACTGGAAATAACTATCTAGGAGGTCACAAATGATAACTGCACAACTTGAATGAAATCTAGTAGACTTATGAAAGGATTATGGAATATAATACTGAGTATTGCTTAAGTTTGTCAAGTAATTTGTACCCTATGATGCATTTTGTATACTAATTTTCACAGCATTTATGTTTTTGTGTACTGCATTTATGTTTTGGATTATGTGGTTGAGGGAAATACTGGCTTGAAGGTAAGTCACTCCTCCTTTGCCATCACTATGCACGTACTTTCAATGATTTCTCGATGGTTTTAAGTTTCCTGTATCACCACATGAACAAATGATGTAAGATGATCTTGGAAGAACCTATAAGTCTTGTACTTCAGTCTAGTCATGCATTATATTACCAATTTAATTATTATGAAGAACTCTACTTGGGTTAGAGCTTTGCTTATTTTTAAAGCTCCCATTAAAATGCTTTTGTCAGGTTATGTCTAAAATAAAAAACATTCAAACATTATTAATACAAAAGGATGATGAGTTGAAGTTTCTTAGCTGTTCTATTGTTGTTTTTTTTTCTTCTCCTTTTTGGACAGGAGTTACAGTAACAATATTCAGGCCTGAATATCTCATCCATTTCAGTCCTGTTCCTACTTCCCTTTTTCCCTTGACATCTAATATCTGTGTTGCAAATATCAAACAGAAATAAAAAAACACTGCTGTACAAGTCAATGGAGACCAAAAGGCAGAAAGCAATGACTTTATATTTTGGTTCATTTAACTGTGAAACCACATCAAGAATCTGGCAGGAGGAACTTAGAGTGCAGAAGTAAGATAGTCTGAGAGCCTCAGATGAACACGACCATCTGAGGATGACAAGGGCAGGAAGCTTGTGACCGGGACAGAGAATAAAGCTCAAAGTGATCCCAAGAGCAGCAAGCAGTGGCCCCTTGACATTTATAAAAGCTATTATTGTCCCTCTTCTCTAGATAAGAGGATGTGGACAGAGCATATTACTGTCGACTTTTGCTCCTCTTTGCTCTGAACACTATTGGAATGCAATTTTTAAAAGTTCAGTATACAGTAGTGTTATTCAGTTTTCCTGGAACATTCTGATTTGCCACTCACATGCTCTGGCATAATTTTTAGACCTCAGAATAATGAAATCTTATCGTTATCTGAGTGTGGGTTATTGACCAAATTCCTAAATGCAACACACAGTGTTAATCCTTCCCAAAGAGAGAATTCTTCCCTTAGCAGATTCATCAAGACTAATGACTATTTCTCTAGCAACTGAGACAGACTGATGTTACAGAATATTATTTTAAGGTGTGTTACTTTGGTTTATGCTGTATTTGTTTAACTCCATGAAGCTCTGATTCAGTGCCGGTCTAAAATACCTGATGGTCTAATAAACAGCTGAATGGCCAATAGTGAGGCATGAGCAAGAATAGAGACAGGGAGTATAAATAGAAGGAGAACTGACTAAGCAAAAAAGAACAAGAGAACAAGAGGAGGAGGACATCAGGGGCCACCTACTCAGTCACCTAGCCACCAAGCTAGCCACTGAGTAAGAGAAAAGAAATGATATACAGAAGAAAAGGGAGAAATCCAGGACCAAAGGTAGTGGAATAATTAGTTAAGAAAAACTGGCAAGAAACAAGTCAAGCTAACAATGGGCTTTTACAAGCAATCATAAGCCTCCATGTGTTTTCTTTGGGAGTTGGGCGGTGGGTCCTCTCAAAAACCAAAGTGGTAAAACATCACACAACAGACTGAAGTTGCCAAGTTTTGCATAGGCACAGTCACTGACTATACTCAAGGAAGGATATTAAGAAAATGGGGTTTTCCCTTCGCTAGATATATATAGCAATTACCATAGGGTGAGGGTAATCCCTTCTGAATTTGTATCTTGTAGCTCCCTAATTTAGACTTGGATACTATTCCTCTTTACACTTCAAAATTTTGGCAATATATGTGATATAGTCCTCCATTGCTGCCAAAAGTTTATCCAAAATGAATTTTCCCCAGATCTGCAGCTTTCCAAATCCTCACCCCACAGGAAACAATGATTAAACTCCACAGCAATTGAATTTACTGGCCAATAGTTTCAAAGATTCTTCAGAGTTCAAAATCCTGAATCTTTTATTCCAACTTGGGTATACTTTCCTACTTCTGTTCCTTATCCTTTGAGGATTCCAACTCAGCTCCTTAACAATCTCATCAATTGTGTCTCTACTGACTTCTAGCATTCTTTCCCTTCTCCTTTCTTCTTCCTTTTAGATTCCTAACATACCAATAGGAATGGAAACCAGACTCCATCTTCACAGAAGCAAGCAGCACAAAATGGCCAGGAGCTAAATCCAGGGAGGGCAAACAGAACACACCTGTGAATAGAGAAACTATTGATCCTTTTCTAACACTTTCCCACCAAAACCATCCTTCCATAAATCCCAAAGAATAGATTATTTTCCCCTCTGTCAGTTGATTGCCAAAGTGGAGTCAAAATAAAGGAAGACAGCTCTGACTGCCCTGTAAGTGTTCAGGAAGAATAATTCTGAACTGTAACTCATAATGCAGTACTGGGTTTTGGACATTGTGTCTTAAAGTAAACGTCAGCCAGAGAGAGTGGGGTGGCTCTAAACAGGATAGACCATAAATGTTAGCTATTAGTGAAATTTCCGCCATGGGTGAACCCCTGTTGACTCCATTGTTTTAGTGAGGCACTCTAAATTCATGTGACTAAATCAGAACTCATAATCCATTTCCATAAGGTTTCTTCTCAGTGGTTTGATTTTTCATCTCACAGAAGCTATATTTTTAGGGAGTAGGTTCATCACTGAGGTAGTGCTTATGCCTGCTTTCTGTCCTTCATGATGGGATTTTGTCTGACATGAGATTGTACAAGTCTTGTGCATGCTGTCACAGTCTCCAAACCTCCTATGTGCATCTGCTCTGTGTTGCCTAGGAAATACAGTTTCCTTAAGATTGCCCACTATCTGCCTCTTACAACACTCTCCCACATAGATCCCCGAGTCTTGGGAAAAAGGATAAACTAAAGATATTCAATTTAGGGCTGAGCACTCCAACGTCTCCCACTTTCTGTACATTGTCGAGTTGTGGGTCTCTGTATTAATCATCATCAACCACAAAAGTGTTCTCTGCTGAGGTCTGAGTGATGGACTGATCTATGAATACAGCAGTAAGTCATTAAGATTTATTTTATTGCCCTGTTGATTTAGTAGGATAGTACTAATAAGTTTTCTGTGCCACTATGACTTATCTAGATTCAGGTTCTTTGCCCCAATAACACTATCAGCCATGGGTTCCAGATCATAAAATAAGCCTTATACCAAATTAAATAGCGTTTAGTTACTCAAATAACATACACATCACTATTTCAGCAATGGGAGTTACTAGCAGGAAGGTCTTTATTGTGATTCCTATTGTTCTTATCAGAACTATTGTAGAGATATATAGAAAAAACTACATTTCAACTGGTTAAGAAATAACAGGAATCTATTTTAGAAAACTTAGGAATGGAAGGTCATTTCATAGATTATATCAAGAGGTAGACAATGGGTCAAAGAAGACAGCCTTTTAAAAATTGCTTTGTTTCGAAAACAACACAAAGAATCAACATGACAAAGAATAGTTTCTTTGAGAAAATAAACAAAACAGACAAACCTTTATCTAAACTAACCAAAAGTCAGAGAGACAATATCCAATTTAACAAAATCAGAAATGAAAAGGGGGCCATAAAAACAGACATGGAAAAAATCCAGAGAATCATCAGGTCATATTTCAAAAACCTGTACTCCACAAAATTGGAAACTTAAAGGAAATGGACAACTCTCTGGATAAATATCACTTACCAAAATTAAATCTAGACAAGATAAGCAAATTAAATAGACTGCTAAGCAAATAGAAACAGTCATAAAAAGTCTCCCAACCAAAAAACACCCAGGATAGATGGTTTCAGCTCAGAATTCTACAAGATTTTTAAAGGAGAACTAATACCAATACATTTCAAATTGTTCCACACAATAGAAAAAGAAGGAATAATGCCAAACTCTTTTTATGAGGCTACAATAACCCTGATACCCAAACCACATAAAGATGTTACTAAGAAAGAGAATTACAGACTGATCACACTCGTGAACACTGATGTAAAAATACTCAATAAAATACTGGCATATCGAATCAAGAACACATCAGAAAAATCATGCACCATGATCAAGTCGGTTTCATCCCAGAGATTCAGGGATGGTTCAACTTATGAAAATCTGTCAATTTAATCCACCATATAAACAAACAAAAATAAAACCATATAATCATCTCATTAGATACTGAAAAAGCCTTCGACAAAATATAACATCCCTTAATGATAAAGGTCTTAGAGATAGCAGGGATATAAGGAACTTACCTAAACATAATAAAGGCAATATGCAACGAAACAACAGCCAAAATCAAATTAAATAGAGAGAAACTCAAAGCTATCCCACTGAAATCAGGAACAAGACAAGGTTGCCCACTCTCTCCACATCTATTCAATATAGTTCTTGAAGTGCTAGCTAGAGCAATAAGAAAACAAAAGGAGATCAAGGGGATACAAATCAGAAAAGAAGTCAAACTCTCCTTACTTGCTGATGATATGATAGCTTACATAAGTGACTCCCAAAATTCTACCAAGGAACTTCAACAGCTCATAAACACCTTCAGTAATGCAGCAGGATACAAGAACTTTAAATCTTTGAAGAAATAAATTGAAGAGGACACCAGAAAATGGAAAGATCTCCCATGTTCTTGGGTAGTTAGAATTACAGTAGTAAAAATGGCAATCTTACTAAAAGCAATCTACAGATTCAATGCAACGCCCATCAAAATTCCAGAAAAATTCTTCCCAGACCTCGAAAGAACAGTAATCAATTTCATATGGAAGGGCAAAAAAAAAAAAAAAAAGGATAGCTGAAACAATCCTGTACAGTAAAGGAACTTCTTGAGGCATCACAATCCCTGACTTCAAACTCTAATAAGACCTATAGTACTGAAAACAACCTGGTATTGGCATAAAAACAGACATTAGGATCAATGGAACCGAATAGAAGACCTGGCTATTAATCCACACGCCTTCGAAAACCTGCTTTTTGACAAAGAAGCAAAAAATATCAAATGGAAAAAGAAAGCATATTTAACAAATGGTGCTGGCATAACTGCATATCAGCATGTAGAAGAATGAAAATAGGCCCATATCTATCAACCATGCACAAAACTCAAGTCCAAATGGATCAAAGACCTCAACATAAAGCAAACCACTCTGAACCTTATAGAAAAGAAAGTGGAAAGTACACTTAAAAGCATTGGTATAGGATACCACTTCCTAATTATAATCCAAGTAGCACAGATGCTGAGAGAAATAGCTAACAAATGGAGCCTCCTGAAACTGAGAAGCTCTGTAAAACAAAGGACACGGTCAGCAAGATAAAATAGTAGCATACAGAATGGGAAAAGATCTTCACTAACTCCACATCAGACAGAGGTCTGATCTCCAAAAAATACAAAGAACTCAAAAAATTGGTCATCAAAAGAACAAATACTCCAATAAAAAATGGAGTTCAGACCAAACAGAGAACTCTCAACAGAGGAATCTAAAATGGCTGAAAGACACTTAAGGAAATGTTCAGCATCCTTCGTCATCAGAGAAATGCAAATCAAAACAACTCTGAGATTCCATCTTACATCTGTAAGAATGGCCAAGATCAAAAACACTGATGACAACTTATACTTGAGAGAATGTGGGGTAAAGAGAACACTCTTGCATTGCTGGTACAGCCACTTTGGATATTAGTATAGCAATTTCTCAGAAATTTAGGAAACAACCTTCCTCAAGACCCAGTAATACCACTTTTGGGTATATACTCAAAAGATGCTTAATCATACCACAAGGGCATGTATTCAACTATGTTCATAGCAGCATTGTCTGTTATAACCAGAACCTGGAAGTAACCAAATTACCCCTCGACCAAAGAATGGATAAGGAAAATGTGATTTACACAATGGAGTACTGCACAGTAGGAAAAAATAATGACATCTTGACATTTGCGGGCAAATGGATGGATCTCGAAACATCATATTGAGTGAGGTAACTAACACCCAGAAAAACAAACATCATATGTATTCACTCTTAAGTGGCTTTTAGACACAAAACAAAGAAAACCAAGACAATTCACAATTCCAGAGAACCTAGGCAATAATGAGGCCCCTAAGAGAGACATACATGGATCTAATCTACATGGGAGGTAGAAAAAGACAAGATCTTCTGAGTAAATTTGGAGCATGGGGACCATGGGAGAGGGGAGAACGGGAGGACAGAGGAAGGGAGGAAAGCTGAGAAAAATGTATAGCTCAATAAAATTTAAAAAATGTTTTAAAAATACACACAAAATTTCTTTGTTTCATTTTGTGATGTGGATACCAGGAAGTGAATGCAGGACCTTTGTAAGAACAGTGCTTCTTTTCCAGTGAATATATCTAGCTCATGCTCATTTATTTATTGTTAATTTTTGGGTACTAATATTTATGATTTGGCAGTTTAAATTTTTTATATTTAAAATAATTACAACATTTCTCTCTTACTTTCCTCCGTACAAACCTTCCCATATAAACATGCCCACTGTCCTTAGAAATAATGGTCATCTTTTGCATTAATTATTGGATGCATATATATATATATTTTAACCTGTTTATTTCATGTAGTGTTACATATATGTATATATACATTAATAAATATTCTTAAGTGAAACCAACACATACCTTATAACATTACCTGCACGTATATGCTTCTTTGTTTGTTTGTTTTAAGCTAAATATAAGTCATCATAATCACTTATTTTCAAGAAGCCGTCACTAATGCATCCTGTATTCCCACTGATTCTCACCCAGGGTGGGCTCCTCTCAGCCCTCTGAGTACTGTGAGTAAGGCTGAGTTCTCACTTTCAAAATCCTGGCTAGTACTGCACTATCAGTTTTACGATATTATTTTCGATGCTGGCTGACTAACTGGTCATAACATGTACTATAAAAGAAAGAAATCCTAAGCTAAATATAGAAAATGAGGACTTCTAGAAATATGATTTTCATGAGAAATAAATTATGAACTAAAATTATGGTGAATTTTTTTTGAGGGGAGCGGTTTCAAGGACAGTTTCTCTGTGTAATAGTCCTCTTTGTCCTGGAACAAGCTGTGTAGACTAGACTGATCTCAAACTCACATAGATACACCTGCCACTGCCCTCTGTGTGCTGGAATTAAAGGCATGCACCACTACCACCCAGCCAAATATTTTAAATTAATAAATATTATCAAAAAATATTTCTAAAATTTAATATATTATCGATACTGAATGCCCTACCATTCTGAAGCTCACTGAAGATTTTTCCACTTATAACATGAGTATTTTCTTATTTTGCTGACAGGAAAACCAATTTTATAGTCTTTCATAGTTCTCCTTAGGGCTGTGATCCATGATCTACTGGTTTGCCCTAGTGTGACTTCTCTGTGAATATACTGAGTCTCTAACTAGACATGTATTAAAGTTCTATCAGCCTTGTGTAGTGCCTGTTTACTTGACAGTTTGATTCCACTGACTAGTTCCCTTGGTCACTATTTATCACCTGCAGTAGAAAAGGACTTCATTCACAAAGGAGATCAGGGCCATCATTAGAGCAGGCAAACAAAATGCACAATGGGTGGCTTTTCCAATATCCCCCCTGGGTTTCCGGGGTTTTATAATTTTCCCTACAAACTCACCCCAAATGATTTGATAAGAAACTCAATATCTGTACATTCTCACACCATCTATGTAAGCATTAAATTCTTGAGTGAGACTGCCAATACCACACATGAAAAATAAATGTGGTGAGTCCAGTTCTCCTCTCATCTGGCAGGAGCTGCATCAATAAAACCACTCAAGGCATTCAGAAATATGTGGAGTTTTCCATGGAGGACGGCAGATCGATGTGCACACAGAACTTGTCCTTGTCACCCCTGCTGTGGAGCCCTCTCTTCTCAGCCTGATGACACATCAATAATGGTGTCTGAGTCTCCGGCTGCTGCTACAGACTCTAAATGTCTCCTGGTATTAATCTTGCAGAACAGGATTCCTGATTCATCTCCTTTCACACTTGGTCTAGCCCCTCATTCTTTGACTGGTTCCTAAGTGTGAAGAAATTTGCATCACAAACAAAAACCAAATAAATAAATAAATAAAAACCCAAAAATGAGCTTGCTGTGATTTATAACATTTCAAAATTGTGTCTTTAAATTGAATGTAGTATTTTGAAAAGTGGTTTGTAAAGTAAATAGCCTGCTTCTGCTTTTGTTTAAATATTAATATGTGAAACCATGATTTAAAACAGTGCCCTGTAAGACCTTAATGAACCTCTTCTGGTTTTCTCTTCCTTCTCTACAGAACACTACCCTAAAGGGCTGATAAAATGAGAAATTAGTGAAAAACATATCAAATTTGCTAAATTTGTTATGGTTTATTCAAATGAGGTTTTGCAGTTTTCTCATCAAATATTTTCTCGAAATGTGCCATATGCTGAATATTGTGCAAGCGCATGCACAGTAATGAATAATGTGAATGTGTCATGTCAAGTGCCACTAATGCAGGTAAGTCAACATGGTTCCAATCCCAAGGTAAAGAAAGCCTGGGTTGTCATCGCATAACACAGGAGGCACTGAGAAGGGGTAACTTTGGAGCTAGGGCTTAGGAAATGCATAAGGGCTTTGTCAGAGAACACAGAATATGACTAAGAAGAGTCACTATGGGAGCATTAAGTGTAAAATTCATGATAGCACAGCAGTTAGCTGTGACCTCAGTGAGGCTGATAGCCAGGAAGTAATGGCGGACAAGAGAAAGCTGTGAAGAATCTTGGGTACTGTAACCATCTCTAACTTTTTGGACCAGTGGTTCCTATGCCTGAGTCATCATCAGAGTTCGGGAATAGAATTTTAAGCATACAGATTCTATGATACCTGTCTAAAGATTCTAACTGAAGGTAAGGGGTAGGGTTCATTGATATTTTTTTTAAAAAAAATCTTTACATGATTATTAAAAATTTGACCACTTCAAGTGTAAAAAGATAAAAACAAAAACATTCTGAAGAGTTTCGATGCAATCTGCTACATTCCTATAATTTTAATAATCTTTTGTTTTGTAGGAATATAAAGGAATAGAATATCTCTTAGCAGAGGGGTCACAATACCTGGACACATAGACTGGCTTTACTGGTTATATACAAAATCCAAAATCTCTCTCTCTCTCTCTCTCTCTCTCTCTCTCTCTCTCTCTGTCTCCTTCTTTCTATCTCTGTCTCTCTGTCTCAAACGTCTTAAACACACACTCACATTTTGTGTGTGCTTGTTGTAAATTCATGTATTTAGGGTTGTTCATTAATTAGTTGCCTTTACATCATAATGTGAATATTTGATTTAACAAATATGGTTTTCTCATTTCTTTGGATACAGAGGACAATACTGGGCTCAGTTTCTAACTTGATGACAATTTGCTGAGAGACCCCTGAGGTTGAACTTGCATCCTCCAGGTGATGCAGACTTTAACAGCCACTATTTTATTTTTGCTTCAGCCTGCGTCAGATCTGACCTCTCTGGTTATCGAGGGTACACATACGACTTTAAAACCAAGAATTAGAGGTCATTAGGCTTGGAAAGGAAGGTGTAAATATTGCCTGTAGTTTCAAACTGCTATATATAATAGAGAAAGATTAAATAAATGTGCGCCAAAGAACTACTTGGTTGCTTTATGCTGTTAATGTGTGAATTTTTAGAAAAAAACAGAAAGTGATAATTTGAAGAAATATTAAAAAAAAATTTCTGAGCGTGTAGTACAAGGTTATGTTGGAAAATTTAAGTGCCCTTTTAGTGTTGTTTAATCAGTTTAATAACGGTAAAAGTATTAGAAGATAAACTCTGTGAAGGACAGAGATCTTTACTGATTAATTCACAGCAGATGGAATTATGCTGAGTAAAAAGGAGATGTCCAGTAAGTAGTTTCAAATAGTTAAATAACAAATAGGTCACAATTACTAAAACTGGCATTCTGAGGTGCCAAACAAGGTCATATATGTCTTAAATGTTGTAATTAGAATTGAATTACTATGTTGGTTTTAAAATTTAGGAGTCTCCACTGTCTAATATGGGCTTCTATATTTCAGTGAAGTGAGTCCTCAGACATATGTGCCATTTCTTGCATGAGAGAAGAAGGGAGTCCATTGCCATATGTCAATTCAAATGGTGCCAAAAATCCTTCTGTGCACTGTCTTGCTCCTGTTTCATTCTCTTTACTTAGACAAACATCTGATACTATTTAGATATGCAAATAACTGCGTTGGTGACAGTGAGCTTAATAGAAGAGCATGATGCAGTTTCAGACTCTCCGGAGCCTCCTAGGACTGCATTTAAAATCACCCAATGTACAAAACCCTTCCCGGCTCTCCTTAAATCTGTTCTAATGCTTTGTCTGACAAGCTACAAAGACTCTACATAATTACAAAATGCACCCACAATGCAAATATCTACTGAATTTTAATGCAACCCTTACTTGACCCAAGATATTAATCAAATAAAATTAGATTTCCAGAATATTTTATCGATGAGATGAGTTAGCTTAGCTTAGCTTGGCTCCTCTCTGCCATCAGCATGTATTAGGCAAGCTCCTATTTGAATCTTATTCTGACCTTTACCTACATCACATCTTTGTGCTGATCAATAGTCTTAGCTCATTCCTGATGTTTTGACGTTCTTTTGAACATTGGGAATTTATAAAAAGACTATCGATATTTATTACCCTGAAATAAATTATGTTTATTAAGCATATGCTTATATTAAGAAGGAGAATGGGACAATTATCTAAATATATTAGATTTCTCCTCTCTTCATTTTATTCTTTTTTCTCCCATACTAAGACAACTTCCAAGTAATATTACAAATTTATCAAAGTACAATGGGAATTCATTTAATTCTTCTGCAAACCACTTTCCTTTGTACATTTTTGAGTTAATATTGCTGATAAGTAAATTCAGAGATGTTTTCTAATTTAAAAAAGTTCAGGTAGAAGACCTTGGTAGCCAGAGTTCCACAGTGCAATGAGGAATATGGACAGAAGTGATGCCTTGGCAAACATATAGATGTGACTGGTTTGTCGGACTATGTCGCTAGCACAGACTCACCTCTTTAGTGCAAGGACTCAGTCTTAAGATAAAACTGGCAAAGGTCTCCTCAAGTGTTCTTCTCAGATTGTGCATCATCTATCTTGCTGTTGGATCTCACTGCCTTTGCTGAGTAGCACATATTAAAATTAGAAAAACTCTCAAGGGAAGTCAGGTTCCAAGCATGAGATGTGAGCCTGCCCAGTCACTAGACAGCATGGCGCATCCCAGATTCGTGCCTTTTTTCATGCTGCCAACTTGCTCAAGAGCTTCTCATTATATGGTAGACAGTGAAAGAAACTGTAAACCAGCAAATTAAGCCCAGAATTACAAGTGGTGACATTTTATTTTTTTCAAACTGAAGACTAAGTTGTTTGGAATAGTAGTGAGACTTTGTAACTTAGGGTATAGATAAGAAGACATGGTTATTTATGCAGAAAGTAAATCTCATAAACATTTACTATTTTGACTCATGAGTAAGAAATCTTCTCTATGCTTATGGTAAGTACATAATAATATGAAGAAATAATCTAGATATGAGCAAAGCATAAAAACAATATGCCTTTAATATTTACTACTTTAAATTATGCATAAGAAAACATTAAAAAGCACATTAAAATATTATTTGATATATCACATTATGTTTATGGAGTTAAGAGTAATTTACTTTTTGCAAATGTTTGCATTATTTTGATGCTGAAATATTAAGAAGTGACGAATATAAAACAAAATACTGTACAAAAGATTAGTTTGTCAATGAAATAGTACAGCTTTTGACGTGGGTAATTTACTTAAATGAATACAAATACTACTACAGCAGTTTGAAAAAGGCAGTCTCTAGTTTCACAGCATATTTCCTCCAGTAACTTTCAAACACTGCTATTTCAAATGTGGTGATCACAATTGAAAATGATGAAAGTAAATAATAAGTCTAGGCAAATATTAAGGCAAATTTTTCATTGGAGGAAAGTGAGAAAATACAGGAGTAGCTTGTGTGAGATATGCTGGTGTTTCAAGTAGCATGTTAAATGCTGACAAGAGAGTAGTTCTATTAAGTGAAAGACAAAAGTTACTCAGGATATGTCTCATTTTAAAATGCTACACTCACAGACACCTTGGGGAATCAAATATGAAGCAACGAAAAGATTATTTGAGATCTATTTGAGATTATGTCAACAGAACTGAGGGACTGGCAAGATAAAGCCACATTTTTTTTGTTCCTATTCAATGCTTCTTATATGGTCCATTAAACTCATAAAAAAGAGAGACAAAACACAACAGGATATTTTTGATATATTTTAAGGTTCCTGACTAGTTTCAAGGGAGCTAAGGGCATCATGATGACATCTGGTGTGCATCCTGGAATCCTTTGCAATGTTATTCATTGTGAAAAGTTTGCACTGCCTTTCACAATCAAAACATATTTTCTTTTCCTGACAATCAGGTGAGTTTTTCTGGCTCTGAGGGACACTGTTTTATTGAGGTATTTTGTGTATGTTTTCCAACTGGAATGTGCCAACAGTAACATCTTCCCCAAGGCGATGGAAAAGCAGCAACTAGAAAGATGGTGTTTCAAAGTTTATTAGACATACAAATGTGCTGATGAAATTTCTAAAATGAGGTAATGTGTCAGGAGGACAAGAGGAAAATGATATTGGGTGGGCAGCAACTAAGAAGTTGTGCCGAAATGAGTGTGGCTATAAAGAGCCGTAGAAACTGCATTGTTATTGACTTCTATAGTCAATAACTCTGAGGCAGAGTGACACGTAAGACACACAGATCAAGGATATTTTAAATATAGAAATGTCTCTCCTTTGGTATCCTCAAGATTTTCTCTTAGTCTTGGAGATACAAAATCCAATAGCAAATAAAAGATGTAGGAGTGTCTTCTGGATAACCTTGTGTGTTCTTCCAGCTCCTGGACAGCCTACCTAGCATATTACTGCAAACGTCCATAACTAACATCTTTTTGTGTGTGCAATGGGGTCTCAATATCGTTCGTTATCCTAGCACTTGCTATGTGGACCAGGTTCACCTAGAACACATAAAGACCTGCCTACCTGTACCTCTGGAGTATTGAGATTAAAGACATTAACCACCATTCCAAGTTGTTTTGTCCTGTTTGTTTGTTCATTTTTTATTAATTGGGTAAGAATTATCTGAAGATTTTTGGCAGCCTGTCTTTTATCATATATCGATTCACATCACTATAACAAAAATCATAAAACATGACAAAGATTCCAATTAAACATAATAATTTCCTAAAATGCCCTAAAACAATATAAATGTTTATAACAATATAAATAGCCAACAGAGTAGAATAACCAACTCAAAATAACACATGTGTATCTATATATTTTCTTTAATTTTTTGTTAGGAAGATGAGGTTTTAGAGAATGGGCCACGTTTTGTTCTATGACATATTGCCGCGACTCCCTTAGTTCACTTGTTCATTTATTATAGGCAAAAAAAATGAATGGATGAGCATGTAGTTTCATTACTCATTAATAATAATTACCTCAGACTTCCTGTCAAATGCATTCAGTGACTTCAGTTTTGATGTTGAAGCTCTGGAGTTCCTTATACTAGGAGCTATCAACTTTGTCAAATCATGAGATGTTTAACCATCTCATCCTTAGGATCACTGATGTCAAAATGTGATTAAAAACAAGAAGAGTCCTAGGTCTTAATATTTCAGGTCTTAATATCATTTGGTAAAACTTTTCTTATTTTCTGCTTACTTAACTGTTCAGCAAACAGTCCAATTATAAGAAACAACAATTTTACTTCTCCCTTCCATTTTGTGATGTTTGGATTTAGTTTCATGTGAATATAACAGATAAATCATCTGGTGTAAAGGTAAAGGAGATATAATTAATATTTCTTGGTCCATTAAGCTGTAGGAGAGAGGCTAGAACATTATTTTCTCTACTTCTCTTTTTTCTTCCTTCTTTCTTTCCTCCTTCTGGATTGCCCTTTCTGCTGCTATTTATAACAAAATAGTCATGCTGTTTATTGAGACTAAAACAAAGAAAAGGCTGTTCAGGTAAAATATATGATCAATGTGTTCCACAAAGATACTTCGAGGCTTTCACAAAATTTGCTGGTTGTGTTTTATCTCCTGTTTTTTTTTTCCTTCCTTCTTTCTCCTCTCCTTCTTCCTCACCATGTCTCCTGATGTTTATATCTCTGCCATTTATTGAGTCCAAAATAGAGAAAAGACCATTCAGGAAAAATGTATAATCAATGTGTTCCACAAATGTACTTCAGTGATTCTACAAAATTTGCTGGTGTTGCCTTTATCTCCTTATATAGATGGAAAGACTGTAACCTAGAGTGTCATTCACAGTCCTAATTGTGAACTCGCTTCTTCCAACTGACTCAAGCTATATATTCTTCTAGTTCTGTGAATTTTTTAAAATAAGGAAATGATATGAGTTTTATTTTACAGGACAAAAAAAAAAGCTCTAAATCACTACAACAAAACCAGTTAGTAAAGGAACCTGAGCTGTCTTTTAGTTACCTGACTGGTGGATGGGTGTTCTTGCCAATTCATAATCTGTTTGCTTCACAAACTGTGAGTACGTTGTTCCTCTTTCAATATCTCTATGTGACTTCCCAGTTATAGCTGAATCACTGAATGAAGTTTTAAAGACATATGTACACTATCAAGGTCTGTAACTTGAGCACCTCAGTGATCACCAAGCTTCTGTTTGCTCTATGATCCTATACACATCTCCAAACTTGTGTGTGCTCAACGAGAGGGATGTTAAAAAAAATTATGATGACATGTAATAGGGAAAAGGAGGAAAATGAAAACAAGGAGACATTAAAGGAGAAGTGGGAAAATAAAAGGATTCAAATAAGAAGAACTCAGTATTAAATAACACAGTGAAAAAGTGTAGCATTGTAGGATGTTTTGGTTGAGTATTCTTAGCATTCATAAGTTTGTATTTTTATAATCCCAAAGAGAGATATTGTATTAACAGACATTTATTCATAAGAGAACCCCTGAAGATAATGTTGATATTGTGTTTCCCACTTGGAAGAAGACCACTGAAGAATATGATTTTACTATTCTCCCTATGTTACTGAGCAGAGGCGCAACAGCGTGGGAAGAGACCACTTTCAGACCCTCACTCAGTGCTGTCATTCTGATTATATGGCTCTGGATGGGGTAAACCACAAATTTCTGCTAAAAAAGCAATCTTGTTTTAAAAGTACTGCTGCCCAAGTAACAATACACTAAAAAGTCTCACAGCTCATAATGATAGAAACTTTGTTTCTAAAACATGGGGGAAATGTTACAGAAAGGACAACAGCCCAATGGATAAATGAGAAGGTAAGTAAGCAGTTTAATTCACAAAAAAGAGAAAGATTGATGTAACTTAAAACCATATGGGTAGATGTTCAACCTAATTATTCCATAAAATGCAAATTAAATAACAAAAAAATTCATCTGTTTTTAAAAACTTATCAAGTTTGCCAAAGATTATAAAAATTGGCAGGAGTGTGAGGAAACAGACATTTTTATATATTGTTGCTGAGAGTACTTGGCAATATGCAGTAAAAATTTAGATGCACATATGCTTGTAAGCAGAAATCTCTCTTCTAGGAATATCCTCTGTAGTTGAATACCTACCTGTACAAATAATTATCGTCGATAACTAGACATCCATCTGCTGTATGAAATACCGAGGCATTATGAATGAGCCCAATGGAAATGTGGCTGAAAAGAGCTTTCCAAACAGGTTACACTTATAAAAACAAAATGTAGTACATAGTTTCACTATTGTTTCTTTTTGTGTGTGAAATTAACTTAGTCATTGCTATGAGATTGGAGCCAGCTGTGGTCAGAAACTCTTTTATGGCTTCCCTCATAGTTACGAAACCCTTTACCAGGATTCCAATGCATTCTGGATATAGTTAGAATTTTTAAAAATAATACAAGTCATGAAGATGCTTTTTATTATATTGTGTTTTAAACAGGACATTTGAACTAAAAGAGCAATTTTTGAATTTTGTTAAATGAATATGAAATGACAAAATGGCATGAAGAGGAATATATAAAATGTTTTTGTTTGATTTAAGCACATGCTAGTTTTTTCAACATACATATATATGTTTCTAATACATGTAATAATACATGTATTTGGAAGCCATATGCAATTTAAAAATACTGATAAATAATGACTACTAAAATTCTGAAAGAATAAAGAAAATTAAGGAAAGAGTTCTCTAAAAAGGCAGAACAATATAGTAAGTGAATGTTGGGAGACTATTTGACTGTTAAAATATCGATGTTTTGTGTTAGGAAAACAAAATTAGGGGCTCTGCTCCCACAGGTGAAACAAAACACGCACTGGTGTCTTAGATATTATAAACAAGTAGACAGATTTAGACACCAAGAGTAAAGAGCATGCAAAAATGGCTCAAGTGGACAATGAATTATGCTTAGTTCAGCTATTATAAAGCTAAGAGAGTGAATGATTTTTCACATAAACAAGCAGCTTTCTAAAAACTGGAAACCTAACTAAAGGCTTAGGGTTGAGATTGTAGATCAGAGGTGAATGTCTGATACCCTTTCTAAGATGGCACTTCCCTTCTAGTTCAGCTCTAATACTGAGTGAATTCGGTCTTATGAAGGATGTGTGTGTCTTAATTCCTAGGATCTCAGAATGACTCATTTTTTGGAGGAAGGATTTTTTTAAAAAAGGAAATCAGATATAAGCATACAGTAAGGATTGGCTTTTTTCCACATGCACTCATATATGTAAAGAGTGTAGTGGTTACCCAGAGACAACATTATAAAGAAGGACATCAATGTGAAGGTAGAATAACCATGTGACTCAAGACAAGAGAAGCCAAAATGTGAAGAATAGACAGATTCAAGAAGATTCAGACAAAGAACTTACTTCATGGGTATAAAGGAGCCTGACCTGACTCACCCACTCCCATCGCCCTAGCACTTTGTACAAATGTCTATATTTTAAGTCATTTCCTGTTTGGTCCTCTTCTATACTAAGAGACAGAAGCAATCCTCTAAAAAGTTTGGTTTTGCTTGGGCACTGCTGTTGACTTGCTATCCCCAGGAGCCCTTTGAATACTTTGCTCTTTAGATAACACAAAATTTCTGACCTCCTCTTGCTTTTACATATATATAATTTTTCTCACCTAAATTTCATCCATATATATGTATGGAATTTAGGTGAGAAAAATCACTTTGAAATATGGCATTGTAAAATAAGTAGTGAAAAAAAATACCAGGCATCCAGATACTTAACTAGAAGGTTTTTCCAAAGGAGCAGCCTGTAGATACATTTGAACATCTCTAGCAGGAGCTGAAGTTGCCTTGGCAATGAAGCGTATACCAGAAGGATAACTTGGTAGCAAAGACTGCTTTGCCAGAGAAGTTGCACAAGGAGGCCTGACTATTGTATTTGTATTATACTTTTTCAGTGCTGTTCCAGTGAAGTCTACAATAAGCATCTGAAGTTGTATTTTTGAGAAGGAATCAGAAGGCAGAGAAGCTGTGGCAGGATCCTGAAGTGCTTCTTCTTTTCCTAGAATGAAAACCCCCTTTGTTGTTTGTTCCTATTGCTGTCAGAGTATCACTTATTTAGAGAGATAGTGAGTAAGTGATAAATTCAGCAACCACTTGATGGTTGGGAATGAATGGTAAGGATGTCAAACAAGTCTCAGATGCTCCCATTTCAATAGATATAAGGTTGAAAACTAACAAAGTGCTAAATGAGGCTTGGCACCATAGCCATACCATGAAACAAGAGTTAGGTGCATAATGTTTCAGGCACCTCTGTAGCTGATCCAGAATTTTGGAAATGACTTGATCTCATGGGGTATCTGACCTCTGCCTGCACAAGCTACACACAGAATTATATTTCATAGGTGTCCAATCAGAGGGAGTATTTGAAGCTGTTTTGTTGTTGTATAATCTTTTTGTAATCTTTTTGTGAAGATGTGTCATTGCCTAAGTGTCTTATGATTGATTTAATAAACATCTGAATGGCCAATAATCTGGGCAGAAATAGGTTAGGCGGTACTTCTGAGCAAAGAGAGAGAGAAGAGACGATGAATCCAGTCACAAGAGAGATGCTAGAAGACATGGAGAGGAAATAGGAGGTACAATATGGAAGAGAGGTAAAATGCCATAAAGCAAAATGTAGAATAATATAAACTGGTTTATTTAAGTTATAAGAACTAGGGGGACAAACCTAAATTATAGGCCTACCTTTCATAGTTAATAATGTTTCCATGTCATTGTTTTGTAAGGTGCTGGCCTAAAGAAAAATATCTTACACTGATTTGTAAAGAAAGATATGTAGGTAGATAGAAAATTAGAGGTCATAGTTGATGCATATTTTGTTGGTTTGGCTATTTTCTTGTCATCATGATCATCACTGCTGTTCCACTTCAATGTCTCTTATGCAGTAATGTCCTCCTTATTCAAAGAAATGCTAGTTATTAATGCAGTAGATGTTGCCAAACTAAGCCTTCTTATTCTTTTAAATTGCTAAGGAAAAAAAAAACCTGATTAAGTAGAAAGTACATATTCTGCTAAAGACCAGCTGTGCAGGCTAGTTTTATGTCAATTTGACACAAGCAAGTGTCATTTAGAAGGGTGGAATACCAATTGAAAAAATTCCTCCATAAGCAAACCTGTAGGATACTTTCTTATTTAGTGATTAAAAGTGGAGGCCAGGCCATTGTGAGTGGGGATATCCATGATCTAGTGGACCTAGGTTCTACAAAAAAGCAGGCTGAACAAACCACAAGCACTTCTCCATTACCCCTGCATCAGCTCCAGCCTCATAGTCCCTTCCCACGATGAGTTTCTTCATTGGTTTCCCTCAGTAGACCTTGATTTATGATATATAAACCAAATAATGCCACTCCAAGCTGCTTTTGGTCATAGTTTTTCATTGCTGCAATGTTAACCATAAATTATATAGCAGTTAATATAAATGTCTTATGGTTCTGCTGCTTGTTGAGTCATTCAGTTATTTACATTATTAAGTGGTGTAGGTGGTCCTTCTGTTTGTGTGTTGCTTTCATTGGTTGAATAAAGAGACTGCCTTGGCCTTTTGATAGGGCAGCCCTTAGGTGGGTGGATAGACAGAACAGAATGCTGGAAAGAAGGGAAGTGCGGCAGACACCATGAATCTCTGGCTGAGATGGACGTAGGTTAGAATCTTCCCGGTAAGCCACGACCTTGTGGTGATACACAGATTATTAGATATGGGTTGAATCAAGATGTGAGAGTTAGCCAATAAGAGGCTAGAACTAATGAGCCAGGCAGTGTTTAAATGAATACAGTTTCTATGTAATTATTTCTGGGGTTAAGCTAGCCGGACGGACAGGAGCCGGGCGGGACTGGACTGTGTCCCGCCCGCTCCTCCTCCATACTACAATTAAGCTGATTCTATGGTTTCTGTTTCTTTTTTGTTTCCTTTCTATGTTTTGTATTGAGCAGACCATGTTATAGTAAGATAATGTTTTTAATCTGCTAAATGTGCTAGGAGTCTTATGGTGAATCTATAGTGTCAAACAGCAAGTTGCTGTGAGGCGCTCACAAGAATGAGACAAGCAATGAGGAAGCAAGTTACAATGTTGCAAATCCTAGGTTTCCATATCTGCTCTACCATTTGCAAAGGGTGTCACCTTAGAGGGACATTAATCTCTGAGAGTTTTATGTTTGCACTTGAGAGTAATGCATAATTCACAAGATTGGGTTAAGACCAAGTAAAACAACGCAGGTGAAAATATATTTTGCAAGTGCAGACTCTGATAGTTCCTTTGGGAGACAAAATTCCCCTAAGATTGCCCAGTGGAATTCAACGGAGGAAGTAGGCAAACTTCTCAGAGTCTCGCAATTTAGCTCTCAAACTCAGGTGAATTCATGAATTATTTTAACATGTACTTATTCATTGTATGCATTCCACTTTCAAGTAACTTCCTAATTTGGGTTTGTACTTATTTTCAATATTTATCTTTGTATTATTTTATCTGTGACTTGACTTCTCTAGGCTGCAAGTTGGACTGTTTAACTACTGTTAATATCACACAATAAAATAATTTACACCTCTCAAGATGGTAGTTATAATTACTGTAAATATTTATTAATAAAAATACCCTGTGAGAATAGACCTTGCTAACTACTTAATTTACAGGCTTAAAGTCTGAAAATAACCCTGAATTTTGTAAACATGCTACCTTAATTTAGACTGTAGGAACAACAAAAATGATCATAAAGTTGATGGTTGTAACACTAAAATAATTCACTTTTCTGGAGGCTGAGTAGTTCAATATCAAGGTGACAGTATATTAAGTGTCTGATAAGATTTGATCCTTCTTTGGCATCTTCTCAATACGTTCATGTGGTAGACAAGGCAAACAGCTCTCTGTGTAATCTTTTAAAGATGTTCTAGACACCCAAAAAAGAACACCAAATTTCTAGGTCATGAGAGTAGAATAGAATGCCACATATAAATTCAAAAGATGAACAAAGATTTAGAACAAAACCTATATATAATGGGATTAATAAGGTTTAAAAAAATCCATTGTACAACAGAAAAATGGAAGGTCAGAAATTCCAACTTAGTTCTATAAATTACAAAAATGTCATCTTCTACAAGGTAGACTACCTGCCTAAAATGCAAAGTAGTGGTCCCAGAAGTCCAAAATAGATGTATGTTATTGAACATAGATATGACTAATTTTCTAGTCACAGAGATTTAACAGTGCTCAGATATCATCTGAATTTTTACTTATGTATTATAATGCCATGGACATCAGAGTTCATCATGCTAAAAGACAAACTAGGAGAGCCATAGAGTTCATGCAAAAATAGTAAATCTACAAAATATATTGTTAATTCTTTCAATGTATAGGGATTGTTCTAAGTAAAAATGTACTTATATACTTAACCCTGCCTCATTCTATGAGGCCATGCACAGAAGAAGTTTAACAACCACCTTGGTTTCCCAGTCCTTCTGATTTTGAGCTGACAAGGGAAGTTTCTGGAAGAAACAAGGCTGAGTTTGAAATCCTGGAAAACAATAGAAAAGATCATTTCCACTTTGTAGATGAAGAAATGAGAGCAGAGCCAAGAAGCAAGAAAGTGACAGAATCAGAGATTGAGAAGAATTGCCCCTTTCTACCTCTATATCTAAAGACTAGAAACAAACTATTTCAGTAAATTATAAAATTATCAAATATTTGAATTACTTGATAATGTAAGCAAAGTCTATAGACAGCAACAGTAGTCCATCTTTTGGAGCCAAAACAAGTAATTGGATTTAAATGTTTTCCAAGTTGAAGTTCTCCATTAGGATAATGGCTGTCATGGAAGCAAAGTTTCAATTCCTTGTTTCCCTAAGAATTTAAAATACTTGGTTTTTCATTACTATTAAACTGTAAAACAGTGGCTGGAGAGTTGGCTCAGAAGTTAAGCACACTGGTTACTTTTTTATAGGACCCATCTTCAATTCTCAGCACCTGCATGGTGACTGAATGATCTGTAAATAGTTCCACAGGATATGATTCCCTCTTCTCCTCTCTTCAGGCATAGCATGCATATGGTACTCAGACATGCATGCAGGCAAAACATCTCTACACATAAAATAAAAATTCACTGCCAATAAAAATGACATTGCAACCATAACTGATACTAAAAGATCTTTTTATAACATCTGTGGGTGCCTGTGTCCATAAGAGCATGCAGATATATGTTACAGGATGAGACTCAGAGAAGTTATTGGTTTTGTTTGTAGTTGGGATATCTAATACCAAATGAGGAAATGACATTTGAATGTAATTCTTCCTGCAGGTCTAAAACTGAGACTACAACTAAGAATATTGCAAGAATTGGCCACTCACATAATCAACCAAGAAAGTGATAATTATTTACCATCACCAAAGTTTCATCTCTAATATACATTAAGGTAGAAAACAGGAAAATCAACATGGGTTACTCCATTCCACTCAGAGTCACTGATTCCAATAGAACTGCATGAGTTGCCTCAAATATTCATATATGTTTATAAAATTCAAGTGACAATGAAAATGTTTATATATTTGTGATATACAGTATGATGGTTCCATAGTCATGTACACTAGGAGATGATCCCTATAGTCAAATCAATGTACTTATCTGACTTTAGTGTGTGTGTGTGTGTGTGTGTGTGTGTGTGTGTATCGGAAAGGGGGGAATATAAGCACATTTAAAACATGCCCTATTAACATATTTCAAATGAACATATCATATTTTCATCATACTATTTACTAGAGTGGATTCACTTGTACTTTTTCATCTTATAACTAAAAGTGTGATACCATTTCTCTAGTTTATCCTCATTCCCTTATTCTATGTCAAGAGAAAACTGAACTGTTGACTTGAGTCAGTTCCTCCCTGTTAATTGGTACATTCTCAGTAATTTAATATGTTATCTAACTAAGTGCTCAAATGTCAAGTGAGAAAAAAAGATTTCAAATACATGAATGTTGTTTAATCAGAAAACTTTTTTTCTAATAAAAAAATGAAGACTTTTCACTCCTGTCTCTCTAAACACACTCTTCTTTCTACAGCATCCTGCCTGCATGCTCACATCCTCCCACTCTACCCCCATTACCTCAAGACCTCATCTCTTGATGGAGACACCAGGTTCCCTTAACTTCTTCCTGATATTTTTCTTGGCTTTCCCTTTAGCCCATATTCCAATTCCTTTGTGGCAATTACTAAGGGCACATACAAGTGGCCATACTTGGTTGGGACAAAGGAAGTGATTTTCCCTATCTTTCCTCTCATCCATTCTAGCCTCTCAATAACTACTCTTAGTCCTGTAGGAGCCTGCTTACAGGAGCCCTTCCTTGCACACTACCTCTCCTTCCTGTGAACTCTGCTTCTTGGTGGGTACAAACCCAAGTCTCCTAAATTATTTCCGACACGCCTTCCTAGCTCATCTCTTCCTTTGTGCCACTCAACAAACTGCAGAAGCATTCTCTACCAACGACTCCACAGCAATCACACTTTTCAAGGATCCACAATATGAAACAGACACCAAAGAACAGAAAATACACCCAAGAAAAAGTAAAATGAGATATTTATACCAAGAAACACTTCAAACATAATTAATCCAGATGTGTAAATACAAGCATAAAAACACAAACATGAAAGCCAAGACAACATGCCTCTTTCTGAAGCCAGTAATCATATGGAAATAAGACCTATGAAATGCAGCTTAGATGAGGCACAAGATAAGCAATTCGGAATATGTTCAAGGGCCTTAAAGAGGCTATGAATAAATGCCTTGATTAAGACCATGATAACACAACTAAACAGTGGAATGAAATAATGAAAACATTTAAGAACATGAAAGTATAAACTAAATAGCTGAAGAAAACCCAAACTAAAGTAAAACTTGAAATGAGAAACTTAGAAGGTAAAATAAAAAGCTCAGAAGTAAGATTCATCAATTAATTATAAGGCATGGAAGAGAGAATTTGCACTATTGAAGACAAGTTAGGAGAAATGGATAGCTCAGTCAAAAAAATGCTAAGTATAAAAGTATCCAGACATATAACATCTGAGAAATCTGGGGCAATCTGTAAAAAACTATGAATAAGATTAATAGTGAAGGAGAAGAAACCCAGGTCAAAGGCACAGGGAATATTTTTTTAGCAGAATCAAGAAAAATGTTCTCCAATATAAAGAAAAAAGTGCTTCTCTAGGTACAAGAAGCATTCCTTTCTAGGTAATTTCTATTCTTTTGTTAGCTGTCACAAAACACCAAATAGACAAGACCAGAAAAGAAATTCCTAACAGCAAATATTCAAAACAATAAATGTACAGAAAAAAAACAGTGTATTAAAGTTATAAGGGTAAAAAAACCGAAGAGCATTAAAGGGAGGCCAATAAATAAGAACTGACTACTGAGTGGAAACCCCTAAAACCAGAAGGGCCTGCACAGATGTTGTCCAAATTGTGAGAGACAATAGATGCCACATCAGATGACTTTACCCAGCAAAATATCAATCACAATCTACAGATAAGGAAAAACATTCCACAACGAAAGAAAATTTCTGCAATTTCTATCTACCCACCCTGCCCTCCAGAAGGCATTAAATGGAAAACTTCAGTCTGAAGAGGTTAACTACACTAAGAGAGACATAAGAAATAAATGCTCCAAGAATATGAACCAAAGAAGGAAGGAAAAACCCACATTATAAAACAGAATAATAGGAATCAGTAAACAGTACACATTGATAGCCCTCAATTCATCCATAAAAAGATGCAAACTAGCAAAATGTGCCCGGATCAAAGACCTATATTTGGTTATAGTCAAGCCATCTTAGTTCAGTAAGCTATTCAGAAGCCACTGTAGGGCAAGTTCTGAGCCCAGGAAATGCCTGCATACCTTCAGGTCGTAGGCCCCAGAAGTAATTAGTATTCCCCCTGTCAATTAACATTTACAGACCCTCAGTATTTCCTTATCTCTTCCTGTCAACTAGGGACTTCTGCAGACCTGACATTCCAGTTAGCACAATTGCATAGCAACCAACCAACACCTCCCCCCGCCTTTTGCTATATAATGCTCCTAAGAAAAAATAAAATCTGCAGCTTGATCAGAATACAGACTTGCTGTCCGATTTCTCATGTCTCTCATCCCTCCATTTCTCTCCTCCTGGGACTGGGTACCCAATTCATGTCCCAGCAAGAATGGGTACAAAAATGGATCCATCTTTCTGCTGAATCTAAGAAACATATTTACCATCAAGGATAGACATCACCTCAGGGTAAAAGGACAGAAGAAGTTATTCTAAGAAAAGCAACTCAAGAAGGAAATAGGTGTGTCCATTTAATAATGGAAAAAATAGACCTCAAACCAAAACTAATTTAAAGAGACAGGGGAAAATACTAAATGCTCACTAAAAGAAAAATCTAATGAGAGGATACTGTAATTCTTAAAGTCTATGCACCAAACATAAGGGTATGTAAGTTCATAAAAGACACACCACTAAAGCTAAAACCACGTTACCTCCATATACCAGTAATAGGCAATATCAATACTCTACTTTCAACATTATACAGACTATCCAGACAAAAGCTAAACAAATAGATGTTGGAGATGCCTAACATCATAGATCAAATAGACCTAGCTGACATCTACATAACATTATACCCAAACATTAATGAATACAATTTCTTTCCCAAAGATTTTGGAACATTTTTCAAAATGGTCCATGTACTAGGACATGTATTAAAATTGAAATAACACACTGCTTCATATATGATCACTGTGAATTAAAGCTGGATATCAAAAATAATTGGAACAACAGAAAACTTGCAAATTCATGGAAACAACTGTCTACTAAATGGAAAAAATAGTCAAAACAGAATAAGAAGGCAATTTAAACGTCTATATAACTGAATGAAAATGAAATACAAATACCAAAATCTATGAGACAAAATCAAGGAAGTTCTAAGAGAAAAGTTCACAGCACAATGTGCCTACATTAAAAAGTAAACAAATAAAGCAAAAGCTGAAGAGATATCATTTACGTAAATTAGTGACATAATTGAAAGCTCTAGAAGAACAAGAAATAATACCCAAATAGAGTAGATGCTATGGAACAATAAAACTTAGGGCTAAAAGCAATGAAATTAAAAAATATAAATAACCAATGCTGCCTTCATCCCAAAGATTCAGGAAAGTTTCAACATATGCAAACCAATAAGCTTAATCCACCAAAGAAACAAACTGAAAGAAAACAAAGCACACAAAAGCAAATAAGCAAACAAACAAAACCACATAATGATCCCATTAGATGCAGAAAATCCTTTTGACAATCCAACATCCCTTCATGAAAAAAAATCCTCAGAAGACCAGGGGTACAAGGGAAATACCTCTACGTAATGGAAATTCATAGCAAATTCACAGCCAACATCAATCTAAGCAGAGAAACGTCAAGCATTTCCACTAAAATCATGAAGAAGAGAAGGATATACACTCTTTCTAAACATATTCAATGTGGAATTTGAAGTCTTAACTAAAATGTAGCATGAATTTTAATTGTTCTTTATAAAAACCCAGAGTCAGATTTTAGGGGGTAAAGGCTGAGAGATCAGACAAGCAGTGTAGCCAGTCACTAGCGGGACCTTTTTACGTCCACCAACTCCTCAAACCAAAAGGGTGATTCTGTCCTCAGACTGCCTCCTCAGACTGATTGCTTCAGATTGCACTTCAGCCATACCCCTTCCTCTCTCCACCACCCTAGTGCTGTGATTAAAGGCATGAAACTCCCAAGTACTGGGATTAAAGGTATGAGCCACCATTGCCTGATCTCTAGTGACTAAGCTTGCACACTGATATTCAGGCAAGCTTTATTTTTTAGAACACAAACAAAACATCAATACACTAGAGCAATAAAACAATCGACAAAAATCAAGGAATTATACATAGAAAAGGAAGAAACCAAAGTATTTATTTGCAGATGGTATTATTTTGCATAAAAAGACCCTAACATGTCCACCAGTAAACTTATTTTGCTAATAAACAGTTTCAACAAAGTAGCAAGATTTAAAAATAAACACACACAAAATCAGTAGCTTTCCTATAAACAAGTGAGAAAGAGACTCAGAAACAAATCAGGGAAATAGTACCTTTCACAATAACTAGTTATTCTGGAATAACTCTAACCAAGAAAGTAAAAGTCTTGTTTAATAAAAACCTTACAACCCTAAGGACCAGCATTAAAGAAGACACAACAAGATGGAAAGATCTCACGTGCTCATGAATCAGTAGGATTAATATTGTGAAAATAGCCATCCCAATAGGAGAAATTTACATCAATGCAATGCCCATCAAGATTTAATCACAATTCTTCATAGAATTGAAAAATCAATCTTCTCTGGAAACACAGAAAAACCTAGGGTAGCTAAAATAATTATGAATTATAAAAGAACTGCTGGAGGTATCACCATCTGTGATTTAAAATTGCAGTAAAGAGCTATAGTAATAAAAATAGAATGGTATTTGCATGAAAGAAGAGATGCTGATCAATGGTTTAGATTGAAAACAAAGACAGAAATCCACACAACTATAGGCATCTGATTTTTGACAAAGAAGTAAAAAATGCACACTAGAGACAATTCAGCATCTTCAACAAATAGTGGCAGTAAACTAGATAGCTACAAGTAGAAGAATGAAAATATATACATATCTATAAGTCAGCACAAAAATGCAACCATACATGGTTCAAGGACCTCAGTATAAAACTGAATATCCTGAATCAGATAAGGAGAGAAAGTGGAGAATAGTCTTAAACTCTTTGAGACGGAAAGCCTTTCTGAACAGGACACCAATAGCACAAGCAAAGACCAGTAATTAATAAATAGGACCTCATCAAGCTGAAAATTTTCTGTAGGGCAGAGGAAACCATTATTCTGGCAAAGCAACAGTTTTACAGAATGGGAAATATCTTTACCAATTATGTATATGATAGAGAGTTGCTATCTAAAATACATTTGCAAAACTAAATTAAAACACTGAACATCAAGAAAACAAACATTAAACATTAAAAATGGTTTGCAGAGCTAACAAATGAGTTATCAACAGATAAAACACAAATGGCTGAGAAACACTTATAGAATTGTTCAATATCTTTAGTTACTAATGAATATCAAAAAGGAATACATATCGTTTGTATTTGCCCAGAAAGAATGACGAAGATCAATTAGATGCATGTCACCTCATGCAGTCCAGTGAAAAAAGGAAAATATGTACTTATTCACTGTGGATGGGAGTGCAAACTTGTAAGTCAGTGTGGGAGATCCAGCTATACCACTAGTGGACATATGCCCAAAATACTGTATATTATAGTATAAAGATAGATGCTCATCCATGTTCATTGCTGCTCTACTCATAATATTCAGAAAACAGCCTAGAGGCCTACCAATTTATAAATGAATAATGGAAGTGGTACATTTTGTACAATGGAATATTATATAACTGTTAAGAAAATGAAATTGTGACATTATCAGGTAAATGGATAGAGCTAAGAAAAAATCACTCCGAGTGAGAAAACAAAATATAACAACAAAACACAAATATTGTGTTTATCTTGCTTGTGTATATTAGCTATTAAATATTTTAAAAAACAAGCTACAAGTCATATATATATATATAGAGAGAGAGAGAGAGAGTAAGGGATTGGTAGGGTGGGATGGATCTCTCTAGACAGGGAAGATAAAACACAGTGCTATGGTTAGACAAAGGGAAAACTAGAATAGGAAGATAAAATAAGAAAGGATGGGAGAGAAAGGAAAAGAATGGAAGATAGGGAAGTACAACCAACTCTAAGGCCCATTTGCATAGCCCCATGGAAACTTACTACTATGAAAACTTATATGCCTATATCTGTATAATCTATATTATGTATCCATGGAAACTTATGACTGTAAAAACTTCTATGTCTATATCTATATAATATATATTATATATCCATGGAAACGACTATAAAACTTTTATGTCTATATCTTTATAATATATATTATATATCCATGGACTTACAACTGTGAAAACTTATATATCTAGAGCTATATACAGATATGGATATATGAAAGAAATCTAAATGGAGTCACCAAACAAAGGGGGAGAAAATGTATAAACTATAGATCTTATGCCACTAAGTAAAACCTCCAGTGTCAGGAATAGGTTTATCTTGTTGACTCATTGGCCAAAGGCGCCCATGGAAACCTTCCAAAGATCAAGGCTATTGATTACTGCCTGCAGTATGATGGTAAGGCCCTATTACTGAAGACAACACATATTCATTTTATCAAAGACAGAGAAATAAAGCTGGGCCTAACTAGAAACTTCATCCCTATTAAGACTCATAGTACATAGCATGCTACCGGAGGAGAAATGTAATCATCCGTAACATCCTTGTCTATGCTGTGACTCAGAGCAGTGGGGTGAGTACAAGATATACTTGTGCAATAGTGGCACATATGTTATGACATCAACCAACCATTTTTTGATTGAATTTGAGGTCAACTCCATGAGATGGAACCCATGCCTGATACTGCTAAAAGGACCAATAACCTGAGACTAGATTGGTGATGGACCTAAAGGAAAATCTACTACTATGTTTCTGGTAATGTAACACAGCAATAAAATAACTCCTAGTGGTCTTCTGCTATACTATAGTAGTTCCTTACTCAACTCACTCAGAGACAGTTATTCTTTCAGTAGATGAGAATTAACACAGAGACCCATAACTGGACCATGTGCAGACAGTGAAAGACTTTAAGGCACTTAGTTCTAAATGCGATGGTTTTATTGACCTCCTAACCCCCCATAGATCTGCATAGGGATATATGCAGAAGAGGAAATAGAAAGACTGAGGAATCAGTGATGAATGACTCAGGGAAAACAATGCCTTCCAAACAAAACAGGAGTGATGCGCACATAAGCTCATAGGAACTGTGGCAGTATTTACAAGACCTGTATAGTCAGGGTCCCACCACTGAAATGGGGAAGTTGCCATAAGATCTTCACATTAACCAAGAAGCAAACTGTAATTAATACCTACCAGCAAAAGGAAAGTTAATTCTTCTAGTGGACTGTCACTAGGTAGATCAACCACACTTCAGGACAGGCCCTTGTTCCGTAGTTGTCCAAAACAAATTAAAATCAATGTTATTTCCCTGGAATTTTTCCTTCATTTTGGCAATCTTTGTCCTATTGTTTTTTGTTTGTTTGTTTTTTTGTTTTGCTTGTTTGTTTGCTTTTGTGAGTATCTTTGTGTTTCATGGGTTTGAGATTTTTGCTATTGTTGTTGTTTGGATGAAAGAGAGAAAGAAGAACATATAGTTGGGTGGATAGGAAGGTGGGAAAGATATGTGAGGAATCAGAGGATGGGAAAAATGGTCAAACTATATTGCATGGCAAATTTCCAATAAAATTAAGAATATATATTTGGAATTTAATTTGTACATATTCAAGGAAAGAAAGAAGAAAATTGTTCATATTAATGAAACATGATCTCAGAATTCTAAATCAGGAGAGACTTTCACTCAGCATTATGTGAAGAACAATTATTAATGGTTAACAATAAGAAAAATAGTTCTATCACAAGTCATTCCATTATTCATAAATATCTCTATATCCAGGAAAGTCAGGTAATATTGAAGGTCAACAAACATCTGGTCTGGATACTCTGAGAGCCTGTGCACCCTCTTACCTGTTGCAAAGACCCTTAATTTCCATTATTTTTTCTCATTGGGCTGGTGTAATATTCTCATTCAATTTAAGGTTGTGAAGTCTTTATTTTCACTTATACCTAAGGCAAAGCTTATGATAGTGTACAGGGAACATCTAAGAAACCAGGAACCAGAGAAACTCCTTTTTAACTTAAATGCTGTTGCTCAAAGAAGGAGAATGGTATTATCACAACTCTTCATTTTCATTAATGGAGCAATCATTATTGAATGAGCTTTGCCAGGCACGGATGCCATCACTGAGATACAGCATCAAACAAAATAACTCCTTTCATACTCTCTTCAAGTTTTGTGACCAAACAAGTAAACTATAATGTTTGCCATATGTGACCGCAACAGAGGCCAGCAATAAGGAGTGGCAGTCAATATGAAGACATTATTGGGAGCTTTGCATGCAATATTGAAATCATAATGGATGATATATGTAGTTACTGCATGTGACAGATTGCTTAGATATCTTATCTAAGTGAGTTATACTGACTTGTACAATGTTACTTAATCATTCATTCTCAGAGATAGATCAAGGTCTGGGCTTTTATTAAGCCAAATTTGAGGGTTAGTCCAGATTGATCATATATCTTCAATATGTTTTTTCATACTTTAAAAGACCTCAAAATGAAATTCTACCCACTGAGTTCAATTTTGTTTTTATAATTTATCAAAGCTTAGCCTCATCCATAGACCAATGGTCAAAATAAAAATGGATTGAAAATGTATTATTTCTTTCTAAAATAAGGACAAAAATTTTTTCAAAAGAAACTAGAAACAAAAATCCTCCAAATCTTTATAATATGAGAAAAAATGGCTTTCACTGCTTAAGTTAACCTACATTACTAACAAACCTTGCTTTTGGTACTTGCTATTGCCTCCTGCTCCAGGGCTACCAACAGCTCTCAGGATTTCTACTCCTGGAACCCAGTGCACACAGTCTCTGGCAGCAAGAAATGGACCCTGCCTTTCCTGGGTTATGTTGCTCTTATGAGCTCTTGATTCATAAGTGAAATCTGCAAGTCCTCCTGCATCCAACTTCCCCTGCTTAGACACACCTATACTTTAATGGGACCACACTCTAGATACTGCCACCAACCTCCTACCTGTAGAAATATAGCTAATAATTCCCCAGAATGTTTATCCAGAAATGCAGTCCCCAAAGCCTCTTGAAGCAAATGGAAAACCCATTTACTTTGTTTAGACCAACCTTTGTGCTCCAGATTTTCCTTCACCCTCTCCTAGAGAAAAACAGGCATCTCAATGCTACTAAGAATTACTTTACTTCTGAACATTGTAAATACCTCCACAAAAAGAAATTGTGAAGAATTAAAACCATAGAAGAAAAATTTACAGACCTGAAGAAAGAAATGGCTACACATGTACAAGAGACTTACAAAAACACCTGAAACAAACAAGACCAGAAGAGAAAAAAACTACTCATTCTGTATCAGAGTTAAAAAATTAAAAACAGAATAAAGAAAGGGTATTGAAAACTATAAGCAGGAAAATTCAAGTCACCTATAAAAGCAGCCTAATTTGTGTAATATCTGATTATTTCACAGTAGAATTAAAAGCCAGAAGTTACTGGAAGAATGGACTCCAAGTTCTGAAAGACCACAATTGTCACCCCAGAGTATTATACCCAACAAAACTATCTATGAAAATTAAAAGTAAAAATGTTTTATTATAACAGCTTAAAAGAATTTATGATCACTAATTCAACTCTGCAGAGGATACTGGGAGCAGCACTTGACTCTGAAGAAAAGGATAAACACATCCAAGGTAGCACAAAGAAGCAATAGAAAGTACCAGAGGAAGTATAAGAAAGTCCTGCAAAGAAATATGTAGAAAAATTAATGCACACCTTTCAATATTAATATTTAACAGCAATAATCTCCATTCTACAATCAAGAGACATGAGCTAGTTTAGTAGGCTAGAAAACAAGATCTATTTTTGGTGCCTCCAAAACACATACCTCAATATCAATAAGAGACATAACATTAGAGTAAAAGGATGACAAAAGTTATTCTAACTAACTAAAACTAAAGAAGTAATCAAGGGTAGTTATTCTAATATCTGACAAAATATTAACCAAACTGCAACCTAAAACAGGAAGGTAACTTCTAGAGAGGATTAGTGGTAAATCAATAGAGAAAACCAGCTCCTTGAGATATCAGCTTTTTGTTCGTAGAAGACATTACAAGGAGAAAAGGCAGAAAGGTCCCAGGTAGCTAACTAAACAAGAAAAATTGGGGAAACAAATAGACCCAGGGACACAATAAAACAGCCCACCAGGTGTTTTATTAGAATCCCAGCCTCAGAGTCCCTTTCCCTCCAAAGGTATAAAGCTATAGTTTTCACTTTCTCTGTAACATGGTCTTTTACTTTCAGGGATGTTCAAGTGGTTGTGTGTCCTAGAGAAGGAGCTCAGACTTCTAGGTGAACCCAGTATCCCTATTACAACTTCATAAGATATTAGCAATCCAAAACATATATCAACCAAATATCTAGAAATAAGCTAGTTTGATATGTTCCTAAGGTGAAAATTCAAGTAAAATAATACCAAGAAAGGAGGTTAGTTTAATATGCCTAGTGTCCCTGTAATCACCAAAGAAGTCATATGTAGACACAGATAGCAAAGGCCACATTAAGACAAATGTTTGTGGAGCAAAATGTAGCACAGACTCATGTGCTGGACTTGCAACTCCAGATACTAACATGCCAATATACTAACACCTTATCAATAACCACTAGCATGAGAAAGAGGGAAAAAGAGAGTGATTACTCATTAAGCACAGTCCTACTAATGTCATCATTCCACCATTGCTCACCAGAAATATGGAACAGCTTTCTGCTTTGAGAACAAAATCCTGTGTTATCAAAGAAGCAGAAATGTGATTTACCCTACTATCTTTCAAAGGTCATCTCAGCCAGAGCTTTCTTTCCTGCAGGCTTCCCATTGCTTGGGTCTTTGTAAACAGCTCAAGTGCATGGAACTGCTTGAATACTTCATAGGAATTGCTTCCTGTTCTGTAACATTCTTGCTTTATTGCATGATTAAAATTGGTGCACCTCTCTCTGTTCAAATGAAATGTTTTTTCTAAGACTTAACAAATTAGACTGGTTTGCTGGACTATCTGATCTTGCCTTTATAGCATTCATTTTCATGAATAATTAAATACCTGTCGTCTTTTTATTTACAAATTGTTCCTCAAGCAAAGCAAACTGTGATGACTGGGTCAATTTAGCTTTCTTCCCAATGTGTGTTTGTCACTGTCTGTTTGTTTCACTGTGTGTGGGGGGAATGTGTTTATATAATCAAGAAAATTTTATTTTGTCTTTTAATTTTCTTTATAAAAACAATATCTAAAAGAAACAAAGAAGGCTTACCCTTCCAATTCTCCACTCTGAGTCTAGAGTAGTCTTATTTCCCCCTGTAGGCCTAAGTACATACAAAAGAAAACAAATAAAAAACTTACTGCAACGTTGCTGGGGCTAAATGGAACAATTCAAACAAACTCTAGGAGAATATGAGATTTTGTCTTCTGAGAATGGGTTAATAGGTAATTGATAGATACAAAAACTAGAGGCATATATCCTGCATCTAAAGTTATATATTCTGTATTATAAAATGCATCCTGTAACCACTTTACGAGATGTTATTATTTTATGATACACACCACCCACAGTGGCTCTTTATGGATATAATGATAATACTGTGGTTAAAAGACAGAATCAAAACTTCCCACATAATATCTGCCAGGGTCAATCTTTTAAAGGCCTTGCTTTCTGCCAAAGAAACAGAATTTGTTTTTAGGTGAGTCATTTCAGAAATAAAAATTCTTTCACAAAAGATGTCCTCCCTGTACTCTTTTTTGCATGCTTAAAAGTTCTATGACTCTGTATCTAATGAATTATGAGTCACAGCATGTAATAAAGAGAGAATCTTTTAAACAAAAGTCTTTTGTGCTCATTCTTAAGGATTTTTTGTATCAATACTTTCTATTGAAAATTTTGAAATAAAATCAATTCCCTCATTTTTATGCCTCCACAGTGCTGGTATAATGTTAAGCACACAGAATATACCAAGGCAGTCCTGGTTGCCCTGAGTCAATAGTAACCATAGGTAATCTTAGTTTCTCCTAGGCGTGCTTTCCTCAGTACTTAGTTAGGTAAGTTATTTGCTGTAAATTTTACACACTTAGAATTTTACAATATGTACCTATCTGTGCTGAGGGTGGATTACCTTTTAAATATACACTGATGTGGATAATTAAAGCTATGTAGATTGAAAAAAGAAGGAAATTGGTTTTTATTAAGTTTTTATTCTTAAAGAAAGTAAGTTGTTTTGAGGAAATCTGCCAGGGTGCTCACATTGCTTATGTTATATGCAGCATGAATCCTTTCTATAGAACTTGGAGCTGGCTGGACAAATGTGTCCCTCCAGATGGGATTTCCCTTGTGCTTTTCATCCAATCACTGATTGGAATGTGGGTGCTGCTTCCTTATGGGAAGGAAGTAGACCTATATCAGATAATTAATGGTATGTGACCAAAATGACAAAAGAGTGCTAGATTGATTCATATTTATCACCATGCACAAAACTCAAGTCCAAATGGATCAAAGATCTCAACATAATGCCAGCTACACTGAACCTCATAGAAGAGAAAGTAGGAAGTACACTTGAACACATTGGCACAGATCACTTCCTAAATATAACCCCAGTAGCACAGACACTGAGAGAAACAATAAGTGGACCTCCTGAAACTGAAAAGCTTCTGTAAAGCAAAGGACACAGTCAACAAGACAAAATAACAGCTTACAGAATGGGAAAAGGTCTTCACTAACCCTACATCAGACAGAAGTCTGATTTCCAAAATATACAAAGAACTCAAGAAATTGGTCATCAAAAGAACAAATAATCCAATAAAAAAAATGGAGTACAGCCCTAAACAGAGAAGTCTCAAGAGAGGAATCTAAAATGGCTGAAAGACATTTAAGGAAATGTTCAACATCCTTAGTCATCAGAGAAATGCAAATCAAAACAACTCTGAGATTCTGTTACACCTGTAAAAATGACCAAGATCAAAAACACTGATGACAACTTATGCTGGAGAGGTTTTGGGTAAAGGGAACACTTCTGCATTGCTAGTGGGAATGCAAGCTGGTACAACCCCTTTGGATGTCAGTGTGGTTATTTCTCAGAAAATTAGGAAACAACCTTCCTCAAGACCCAGTAATACCACTTTTGGGTATATACCCAAAGGATGCTCAGTCGTGCCACAACTATGTTCACAATGAACACAATGTACAACTATGAGCACAAAAATATGCTCAACTATGTTCATAGTAGCATTGTTTGTCATAGCCAGAACCAAGAAACAACCTAAGTGCCCCTTGACCGAAGAATGGATGAGGAAAATGTGGTACATTTACACAATGGAGTACTATACAGCAGACAAAAAAAACGACATCTTGAATTTTGCAGGCAAATGAACAGAGCTAGAAAACATCATTTTGAGTGAGGTAACCCAGACCCATAAAGACAATTATCACATGCACTCACTCATAAATGGTTTTTAAACATAAAGCAAAGAAAACCAGCCCAGAAATCACAATCCCAGAGAACCTAGACAACAATGAGGACCCTAAGAGAGACTTACATAGATCTAATCTACATGGGAAGTAGAAAAAGATAGGATGTCCTGAGTAAATTGGGAGCATGGGAACCTTTGAGGAGGGTTAAAGGGGAGGGGAGAGTCAGGGAGGGGAGCAGAGAAAACTGTAGAGCTCAATATAAATCAATAAAAAAATGAAATTTTCTTTTCATCAGAGATCAAAATGGTTTTAAATCATGTGTGCAAACTGTGAATGTGTTGTCAAACTAGACCTGTAGTTCTTAACCTTCCTAGTGTTGTGACCCTTTAATATTAATTAATATTAATAATAATCATGCTCTAGTAACCCCTAACTATAAAATTATTTTGATGCTATTACATAACTTTAATTGTACTTCTGTCATGAATTGTAATGTAAACATCTGATATACAGGATATGTAATATGTGACCCCTGTGAAAGGTTTGTTTGATCTTCAATGGGGTCACAACCCACAGGTTGAGAAGCATTGCACTAGACTTGGTGTAGGACAATGGTCTATATTCTGTCAATTATATTTTAAATAAATGCTGATTGGCCAGTAGCCAGGCAGGAAGTATAGCCGGGACAACCAGACAGGAAGTAGAGGTGGGTCAATGAGAACAGGAGAATTCTGGGAAGGATGAAGCCCATTTTTCCCCAGTCCTGCCCAGACACAAAAGAAGGAAGATGTGACCTGCCCTGCTGAAAAAGGTACCGAGCCATGTGGCTAACATACACCAGAATAATGGGCTAATATAAGTTATAAGAGCTAATAAGAAGCCTGAGCTTATGGGCCATTCTGTTTATAACTTATGTAGACCTCTGTGTGATTTTCTTTGGGGCTTACCGGCTGTGGGAACTGGGCAGGACAGAAACCCTAACAATCATGACCTCATGTTACATAGACTGATTTAATTTCAAATGAACTAGTCATTAAAAAAGACTGACAGATAATCACAAAACAGCTGTGTGACTTGAAAATAGAAATGTTAATTGTCTTATTCTGATCACTAGATTTGTGATCTGAGAAAATACATTTTTGAAGCCATTAGAAGAGGAAAAAGCATGTTCACTTTCAAGCAACAAATATTCTACCATAAGTCTTTTTGTTCATCTGTGGACTTCAAGCTGGGATAATTTTCCATTCTTTAAGAAAGAAATATAATAAAATATTTTGTTAAGATTTTAAAATAAAAGATAGTCTTAAGAACTTCACAAATTATTTTATTTAATTTTTCTAATCTTTAAAGGGCCAACATTTTATCCCTATATATTTCACCAAGAACACTATATGTAACAATCCCACAGTGAATGGGTAATAACCAGACTATTTATACCCTACTAGCTATGTGTGGCCACTGCAATATGTGGTCTTTGTCATAGAATTCAAGTGTTAGGTACAGCCTCAATTTGGGTAAAAACTGTTTTATTGAGATTGAAATGACTTCCAATTTAAGTTAAGAAAATGTTTTATTTTTTGACAATTAAAACATTTATTCTGTTGCTGTTCATCTGGTGTTGGTGAGATGGATGCTATGCAGCAAGAACTTTATAAACGGTAGCATAAATCATCCCTAAATCACTGGGATAAAAAGAAAGTCAATGGTCATCCAACAGATTGCATAGTTAAAAATTAGGTGTTTGATTTAACTTCACATTGATCATCAAAAGCAGAGTACTGGTAATCTACACAATTATTTTCATTGGAAAAATATCAAGTACTGCTTTTTGTTTTTTCATGATAAACCAAGGATTCAAAGAATAAAGCTGAAGGCAAGCATGCTACTTTCTCAGACATGCTCCTCCAGCATTTCTGTATCATGTGTCTAGAAGTTAAACAATGAAAACAGTAAGCTGCTGCTAATGCTTCAGGAAGCACTTGACCTTGGGAACCATAGTATTGATAGGTTCCAAAGGGATTAGTGAATACTCCCTTTTCTGTCTTCGGTTACCCTGATGAGCAATTAAAATGCAAATTAAAAACAATCCAAAACTTAAGCAGTCAGAAGGTTATGAAATAATGTACTCATCTGTCTTATTATACAGTCAGCTAATAAGGTCAGCAAGCAAAGAGTGTTTAGCAAGAAGAATTAAATCATCACAGAAATTTACTGTTAAGATTTATGGTGTCAATGACCATAATCCTCCATGAATAAATACAAATTTCTGGTTTTTATTGTAATTTCATCTTAAGACACCTATTTTCAAAAGCATTAGACAATCATAGGAAGAGTCTGAACAGTTTCTTAACTATTGGGTAAAATTTCAGTCTTCCAAGCCCAGTGTGGTTAATTGAAATATTGATAACTCAATTAGCATATTTTTATGGACTATAGAGGTTTCAGATTTGTTCTTCTACTATCCTGTCATTGGGTTCTTCATCATCTGTCCACAATTAGGCTCGTGAATGATTTAGAACATTTTTGCCTTAACTTTGATTGCTGTATTCTCATTAAATAACCAGCAGCATGATATTTCTCTTACAGCACATATAGAAAAGTTAAATTATTTGCTTTAAACCTAAGAGAGCAGGGTTTTTTTTTGTTTTGTTTTGTTTTTGTTTTTTTAAGCCAGGTTTTCTCTGTGTAACAGCCCTAGCTGCCCTGAAACTATCTCTGTAGACAGGCGAGCCTTGAACTCACAAAGATCTACTTGCCTCTGACTCTTGAGTGCTGGGATTAAAAGCAAGTGCCACTACTGCCCAGCAAGATAGCAGTTTTTAAATTCAAAATAGGAATAATTGTCTGAAAGATAAGCCGTGTGAGGGGAGGGATGTCTGTGTTCAGTGTTGTGTCCATAGCTAGTGAAAAATGTGCCATTTGTTTGTAAAATTTATATTAAAAATTAATCATGAAAATTACTGTTAGAAGCACCATTTGAAATAAAATGATTGTTATTTTCTCAATAGCTTATCTTCTGTATCTGAAACATAAATATTTAAATATTTTCTACGTGACATGATAGTTAACTCCATCAAATATCGACTGGTTATTTTCATTCTACAAACCTTGTCAAGGAGAAAGTGCCAAGCTCCCAAAAAGTTTTCTTTCACAGAAAACTTCTGGAACAAACTTTATGTCTAGTCTTTTTCTTGTTTTATCAGTGAGAAAAGGTCTCTGAAATTCTTTTTGTTCTGTTTCTACTGCCAGTGTTTCTGTTTGCCCTCTAGCAATATCACTGCTTCCTCCTCACTATTTTACTTGTGGTTTCTTTCCTCTTCATTTTATCCTCCATAGTGTTACTCTCTCCCTTTCAAAGACAGGAAAAAGTTTCTGTGTGTGAGACAAATATACAAAAATTCTGAAAAAGTACATAATGAAAAAGTTGTACAGTAGATGTTTCCATATACACATATTTACATCCAAAGAATCAGAGTTGAATCGCACTATAACAGGGCAACAATTCCCCTTTTGACATCAGAGGTTGGAATAAAAATTCCAGCACCAAGAAGAAGTTAATTATTTTGGAATTGGTGAACAATGAGGTTCCCTAGTTCCCTAAACAATATACCAGTGCTTTTGGTTACATTTCAAATTTTGACACTAACACCCTACTGCCGAAGACATCACATTCTTGACTCATGCAACACAATAAAATCAAGCTGATATGGATCTGGAAGTTTCATCTATACTGGTGAGAGTCCAAGCTACTGAAAGATGCTATGTAAACTATCAGAGGAGGAAAAGTATCATCAGTCATACCCTGTGAGCTACAGTCATAACGGGCTTGATAAGACATGCACTTTGGTACAATAAAGTGGAATGAACATAAGAGGTACCAACCAATATCTGATTGGATTTAAGTCCTGCTCCATAACATGAAATTCCAACCTCACACTGTTATCAGGCTAAGTACCTATGCCTAGACAGGTCAAAAGCCTTAGGATTGAACCAATTACCAGCAAGTTGCTAAATGAACATTGTATTAACTTGATTCCTAATGACTTATCGTTATACCCATAAATCAATGCATACCCAACTTTCATCTGAGATGCTTTTATTTGCATTACATGGTGACTAAATTAGTCACCCTTAACTGGCCAAAGCACAGAGAATAAAAGACTATAGAATATTCAGCCCCTAAAGAAAACGTGTACTATATGTCTCCTCCTGAAGTTCAGGGGATATTGTGGGAAAAGAAGTGGAAAGACCATAAAATCTAGAGGTGATGGATGACTGCAAGAAAATGTAATCCTATAGGCACATCAGGACATACAGGGCAGCTGCACATATGAAATCACAGTAATTGAATGTGCATGTAGAGAAGCATGTGCAAGTCCAAGCGAGACCATAATCTAACATGGAGAGAGAAATTAGGTGCACATCCCCATCCCTAAACATAGAGCTATGGAGAACTGTAAGCTTCTGGGAGGGAAGAGGATGTTTTCTCTGAACTTGTAGCCCCTGGTTAAGTTGACAACACTCCAGTGGAAGACCACATATACAAGAATATTTGTGTAATATAAACTGAACTTTAAAGATTTAAAAAAGAGTGAGACAATGGTGGAAGGGTAGAGTAGAAGAAATGGAAATCGGGAGAGTTGTTGTGGGGGAAGGGTAAATATGTTCAAAACACTTTGTATAGAACTGTAAAATGCAGTACAGAACTAATAAAATAGACAGAGAGAGAGAGAGATTACTATACAGTAAGACCAAGTCCAAATACCACTATGCTATTTATTTTAAAAACAGCTTGACTAGACCACCTCATTAACATCCAATACATTACTTGTTAATTAGAAAAAAAGCTATGATCCATTTATACAGAGGTGTAAAATTTGGTTTTGTTTGGATTTTTTCTTTTTTCCATGTACACATACATATTATGTTATCTTTCAAACTCTATCCAGATGCTATTTTTGAATAAACTGATGTAATTTATAGCATGAAGAAATCCTCAACTTATACAAATATAAATTTACATTACACCTAAGGTTCTGAGAGAAATTAAGTTATTAGATTAAGCACTACAAAACTATATATACATGTACATTCATGTAATTCTGTATATACTTAGAGAAGACATGGATAATAAATATTTAAAAAGTAAAATAGTAAAAAATAAAAAGGTGATAGGTATTGGCTCAATAGGTGGAGATAATTCTTGGCATGCAGTAAATCCTGGGTTTGAACTCAGGCATTCTATAAGTGTGGAAGTATGCTCACATAACCCCAGTACTTGGAGGATCAGAAGATCAAGTTCATCTTCAGTCACAAACAATGAAAGTTTTTACCCTATCATTTCTCATATTTTTAACAATATATTTTTAATTGAAATAGAATTATATTAACTCACCTTCTTTCCTTCCTTCCTCCACCCCCTTGAATAATCTCCCCACTTCAAGTTAATCATTTCTCTCTCTCCCTTTTTCTCTCTATGTCTCTCTGTCTTCCTATGATTACTGCAGTTACATCGCTGTGAGTGTGTGTGTGTGTGTGTGTGTGTGTGTGTGTGCAAAGAAATACTTTATAACATGGATAAGAATCCCCATGCTTAGTAATTCTAAATCAGATGTTACCCAAAGCAAATAGTGACACCACAATTCAGTAGACAAACAACAAAGTCGTTGGTTTTATACAGAGCAACAACAAACTGTAGAGTTATTTGGGACTTCTCTCATCCTAGCAAAGTGTAAGCTCACAGTCTGCACAGCCACAGTAAGAAGTTTTCATGTTTCTGTAGCTTTCGTGTCCTTTGAAATTTTAGGTGAACTAATAAAACAGTTAAGCAAAAATATTGTTCAAGTACTGCTAAGTTAAGTCCTCTGACTTTAGCACTTTAGTTAGTGTGGGTTATAGCTTCAATTCTCTTCCTATGGCAACAATGCTTCTATTGAAAAACAACACGGAAACTTTGAATGAAACTATGTTTGTTAATCATGGCAACCAGATGACATAACAGGAACACAGAGAACATTGTCTCATTTACTCTATAATTAGATTTGCATTGGAAAGACTATCCTATAGCATCCATTAGTGAACCATGACAACACATATTAGGTATCTACTGTTTCTAGAACACTGCCAGTACCTGGGAATTAGAAGACATCAGAACTTGTCTCTGTGTTTAAGATAATTCTAAAATAGATCAGAAGACACTGTAAGTAAGCCACTGCTATGTATTGTATCGTGCCTTGTAAGCAGCCAGCATATGTTTGTAGAAGGAAATTGTGAGTGAACAAATAATGCACGTGCAGACAGGGTGATCAAATATCCCTAATTAAGCAGGAAAGCAAGGAGGAAGCATGCTCCAGAAAGGGAGGAGTAGGAGAAGAATGTGGCAAGAAGTGGAAGTTTGCACTGAGCTGGGACTACAAGGGAAAGGAAGTTCGAAATTAGCAGCACCATCAAACTATGTAGCCTGTCAAGAAGAATTGTAGTGTTGTACTTATAATTCTTTTAACATTGCCATATAAATCCTAATATATGCATAATTATTTTTGCTAGTAAATGTTAAGTATTAATTCAAAACTCAGAAAACATCAGTGAAAAAAGCAGAACTGTGAAAAAAAACAATAGGAAATACTTTCTTTAGATTCCCAATTCATTATTTTTTCATTCTGAGGTATGCAAGGTGTGCAGCTATTTTTCAGAGACCTAAGTTAAAATATTGAACATAAGGAAGGAAATAGAAGAGTCATTCAGTACAAGCAGCCTTAAAAGAAATACATAAACCTTCTGAAATGTGTTTGATCATGCTCAGGCCTGTATCATAGCCCTCAATGATGCCCTGCGGGACGAGTTTTCTTTCAGTGTATCAGAGCCATTGTCAGATTTGCAGGGGGAAAGTTTCCCTGACACTGGAGATGCTGTGTAAATCTCCTGAGCAAAAGTCATAGGACATGCTAAAGTGACAATCATAACTCTTCTCTTGCCATTAGACACCACCACGAAACCCAAGATGACATGGATTGAGTAGCAAAAGCATTTGTCCCTTGAGAAAGCCTTGCAAATAGTCTTTGTTTTCTAGGACCACGTGAGTACAAGATAAACTTCTCCCATAAATTATACATGAGGATATGCATAAAAATACAGATATCAGAGTATAAGAGAATGAACTATATTTGTACACATGTATGTGTTTTTGAGGTCCTATTTATCATACATCCACACCCACCAACAACCCCCACATGCACAGAACTATATGTTTTTATTATTAAATGCAAAGCTGGTTACTAGGTTTAAGCCAACATAAAGTACTTTTTCACCCTTAAAATCTTTCCTGGTTTTGAAAACCCTATGCCTTTTGTTGCCTTTCTTTTTTTTTTTATATCACTTAATTTAAGCCTGCTAAAGAAAACATGAGAGTCATGAGCATAAATTACCACAGCAGAACTTTGCCCAATATCAAGCATTCTTTTTTTTTTTTGCCCGATAAATCATGTTATTACTTATCTCAAGAATCATTAAGGCAGAAAGACTCTCTACCTGGACAGATACTACTGAAGATGATTAGTGTTTCAATGGGGTAAAAAGTAAGCTAAGGTTAAGCCATGGCTCCCAATTACTACCATAGCTATCACCAAGGGGTTTTGATAAAACTGCCGCTGTACTTCCCTTTGGACTACAGCCTCAAGACTGAGATTATGCCACTTCATTTCTATACTGCAAGCAGCTCAGTGCATAACTAGCTTCAGAAATGTATCCAACTAATATAGTGCATACCTAACATGACAAGTTGGGGCCTCTAAATGTAGTGCTTTATCTACCACACAGCTTGCCCAAAATGAAAGAATTATAGCTCCATCTTGATGTATGTGCATTGTACATACACAAAAATATCTTAATGAAACCTATTGCTTTGTACAAACAGTATGTGCTAAAAAGAAGTATACTCTTTTAAGAACCAATTGAAGAGAAAAAATCTATAGTTATAGAAAACAGAAATCTCTTTTTGGACAAAAGTAGGTTTACAAATCCTTCATTGAGAAGAAATTCAAGTAGTCAGCAAGGGGCTCCACAGTTAAAAAAAATCAAGAAAATTGAAACATACAATGGTAACTTTATGGAGATCTGCAGTTGTATGTACCTCTTAGAACCTAGAAGTTCACACCATCCTCAGTCCCAAGTGTTTTACTGTAGATGGATTCCAGACTCCATGGGAGTAGCACAGATCAGTTCTGTGCTTAGTCAAAGCCATTCACATCTGAGCTATCGTGTTGAAGACTGCCCATCAGAACTCTGTAAAACAAGAAAACCAGCGGGGCTTTCCTCCCAGTAGTATGCAATTCACACCTATCTGCCTGGATGTATGAACCACAAAGACTTGGAGATTCTGCTCCAAAATGAAATTTTTTCCTAAGATCTGAGAGAGAAAGGTCTAATTAAAGTTAACTGGGTATTTTTCTTGGCAAATTGTTTTAACACCTACATTATAATAAAAATTGTGACTAAATTTGCAATATTGGGAATTCCTTAACCAATTTCCAATATTCTCCCAAAAGGGTCATCAAGGCCTGACCAACCAAATACCTCTTCACAGAACACATAAAAGTGCAAAGGAATCTGATCCTTTGCACGCAGTAGATATTATATATGCCACTGGCTCGTTAGTGTTTGGGTAAAAAGTAAGCAAATGTAATAATGCATTGGAATAAGTTTCAACAAGATAAATTAGTTACAGTTGATGTATTCTTTTGTCCATTTTGACTAAGAATTTATGATGTTAATTATATTTCTTAATTAAAATAAACCATGAATGTATTTACTTATTCAGTCACAACTCACAGGTAAACATTTTCCAGAAACACTTTCATTTGATGAAGCCCATTGCATACAATTTCCACTAGAAATAACGTATCTATTTGATAATGTGAAGTGCTACTAACACAATGCTCAGCACAGAACAATGTATTTGTCATATATTAGCTGACATTTGTCCCCAGTCAAAGCTTTGGACTTATGAGTATCTAGAGAGCTAGAGGGTGTCACTGCATAAAACATACCTGGCTTGTCACACTTACTTATGTTCATCATAGAGAAGATTGAGGGAGAAGAGGAATCGTGGGGTCATTTCAGAGGTCAGTCACAGTGAAATTGGTTCTGAAAACTCAAACGCAGGTAGAAAAGAGGAGATGGCTAGCTATATTAACTAGAGTATTCGGTAAATCTGAGCACAGAACAGAGATAACATGATGCAAAAATGACCGGTAAAGATATTTTTGAGCCAGGGCTCAGAACACAGGGATGCGCAAGCTGATGGACAGGAAAAGGACAGAGTGGGGGAGTTGAGGATGTAACTCAGTGTCTTTGAACATTTACCTACGCTGTTATGCTTCCAGACAGGGACAGTCTCCTCCTGTTAGCACTGGGAATTCCACATCGTATCCTCTGAGTCTCAAAAGAAGCAAGCAGCTGAAGTCTTCATTTGCTTCCAGACTAAGCTGTGGCGAGACTGAGAAGCCTGGCACACTGTTGTCATCTGTGTCATGCCACACACATCAACATCATCAGCATCCCACACTGGACGTAAACTAGTATAGTTTCAGAGGCAAAAGATTGAAGGAATTTATTTGAACCTTTTCTGAAAATATTGTCAAAAGACAGTAGCTGTGCGTGTGGCCACTAATGTCATGGCAGCCTCCTTGAAAATGAGAAAATATGACCTTTTGGTGAGTTTTAAATTTTTGGTATGTAAAAAAGAAGAAAACTCATTTAATAAAAAGAATAAAGTTGTAAATAACATAAAATTATATAGAATTAATGCTATTGAGTTGTGAAGTAATTGGATTTACTTCAGTACTCATGGGCATCGTTTTTTTAAGTTCTTAAATTTAACAAGATAATGAAACATACTTGTGTATGTATAGATGTCTGCGTGTTATTTTTTGTTGTTGTTGTTGTTGTTGTTTTTTCTTCTCTTTCATCCAACCTTTTATAGCAGAAGATACAGCAGTTCATTAAGATCAACTTGGTAGTCTCCCAGTTTTGTTCCTAGTTTTCATGTCGGGGAGAAAGAAGACTATGCAATTGACATCACATTTTCTGAAAACTAGCCTATCTGAACTCTAGAGTATGTGTTGTAGAATTGCATGGGCATCTTGCTTTCTTTCACTATCATATATGCCTGGCAATTGTAGTTTTGTTGCCATTTGTTTGTTTTGTTTGTTTTTCTTCTGACTGGTATTTACTTTAGGTTTGAATTTTAAGAAAAACTTTACTCAGCTAAGTTAGAATAAGATGTGCAAACAACCACATTCTATCATGCAGATAATACCCTGACATTCAAATAACTGAAATGTGAGAATTAAAAATAAATGTAAACACACACACTGTTCAGTGTAGTTTGGAATTGAAATGTTGGAAGTTGGAGAGATGCATCAGTCTTTAAGAACACTTGCTATCCTTACTCAGGAACATGCTCTGATCTCAGCACCCACATGGCAATAACTATTTAGAACCACAGTACCAGGGGATCTGATGCCTTCTTATGACTTCCAGCATCATTGCATGCCCATGGAGCACATATAAACACAGAACCAAAATGCATACATAGCACCTTTAAAAGAAAAGGGAACAGGAAATATATGTTAAAGGCAATGTTCTACACTCCATAGCATTATTGGAAGCTGATTGGACCCTTCAGAGGTGGGTCACAGGGAGGTCTTTATGTGAGTGGAAGAGGGCCTTCAAAGGGGAGAGTGATATCTAGAACTCTTCTCTTTCTCTTCCTAGCAAAGAGGAAGTAGGTTGCTTTGCTTCCAGATTACACCATAAACTACTGTCAGCAGATTAAAAGAATTATGTCCATTTTACCTAAACATATAAGCCTATTTTACTCAAAAGTACACAATTACAGTTATGTGCTAGAATAATGCTACTTATTGCATACACACCCATATATTCCATTCCTTTACAAATAAGAAAACTTATGTTAAAATGTTAAGTTTTTCATTTTCCTTTCTCCTTTATTTGTAAAATATAAATGACATGTAATCAAGATACAAGAAAAATTACATAAAGTAAAATTGTGTGACAGTTTTACAGACTTTCAGAAAATGTATTCAAAATATATTAACCTATCTATATCCAAAAATATAAAATACTGTACTATTAATTAGAAATGACAAAAAATGAGAATAGAGGTTTAGACACTGTCTTATATTGCATTTTTTAAGACTATTGACAGTGACAGAAAAGTGTTTGTAAAACACCATAGCAGATAGTTTAGCCCAGAAAGTTAAGTAAGTTGAATGAGTTCACAGAATATTGTATTATTTGCACTCGGTTCGCTCCTGACTCCTTTTACTGAATCTCACTTATTGCACCTTTTTCTTTTCTTTTATTTTCTTTGAGACAGGATTTCTCTGTGTTGCCCTGGCTGTCTTGGAACTAGCTCTGCCCACCAGGCTGGCCTCAACCTCACAGAGATCTGCCTGCCTCTTCTCCCCAAATGCTTGGATTAAAGGCGTGCACCACCACTGCCCAGCTGTCACTTACTGCACTTAAAAGTCACAACAATTCAGTGACCTTACCTGTTGTCGGGTATTTGTTGTGTGGAGATGTGTCACTGTGATTGGTTTAATAAAAAGTGAATGGCCAATGCCTAGGCAGGAGAGATAGTTGAGATTTCTGAAGGAAGATAGGAAGAGGAGGAAAAATCTAGGCACACATATTATACCAGAGAGATGCTAGGAGACATGGAGGGAGTCAAGCATACAGAATGAGAGAAAGCCACAAAAATGATAAAACATAGATTAATAGAAGCAGGTTAATTTAAGTCATAAGAAGTACTAGGTCAAGCCTAAGAAAGCTTTTAGGCTTTTAATAATAATTAATAATAATATTATTAATAATAAGTCTCTGTGTTGTTATTTGCGAGCTGGTGGTCCACAAAAATGTACAACTACACATAGCGCCCAATGTGAGGCTTGAATATCCAAGGATAGAACGTGGGAAAGTGAAGAAAAGTTATGAATAAGGAACCATATATGGCTTTCTATTCCCACAGTCTCTCAGACAAGCTGATATTCATGAATACAGAGGCGAACCAACTGGCCATTGTGGAGGGAGTAAGGTTTGGCTGTAATGAGCTAAGGAGGGCATAGCCAGACACCTTAGCAGTGTGGTTGGGGCCTCTATAAGATTAAAACTAGTCTTATGGGGTCAAAGAATGCTGCAGGCCTTTAGTAAACCCCGGTCCAAACACAGTAAACCTCTAAAAATGCACATGACGCTTCAAAGGTGCTTAGGACAGGGTGGTGGTGTACACACCTTTAATCCCAGCACTTGGAAAGCAGATACGGGTGGATCTCTGAATTTAAGGCCAGCCTGGTCTACACGGTGAGCTCTAGGATGAGCCCCTAGGCTACAGAGAAGCCACGTCTTGGAAAAAAAAAAAAGTGCTCATATGGTAAAGAAAGAAAAAAATGAGAAAAATAGTTTAAAAATTATAAAGTCTGAAAAAAAGAGTAATTAATATAAGAAGAAAACCCATGTAGAGATGGGAAATACACAGGGTATTTCGATCCTGTATGGTTAACTTTGAATTTTTTAAATGCTGATGAACAAATGGCAACTGCCAAGGGACATTAGACTATGGAAGGGACTGCTGAATTAAACCAGCCTATATGTACTTAGAACTGTCATGGCTTCAGAATGAAAGTCAAGCAATGTATTGCGTTGGGGGAGATGTTGTGAGGTTGTGATTTTGCTTCCACAGGAAACGAAAGCTATGGATTCCTTCAAAATAACTGAGATCAGATTTGACCTGAAGGGACCTGAGGATCTTGCTTATAATGTGAGGGGAAAAGCCAGAGAAGACTAAAGGAAATGTGATATAGATGCTAATATGTTGATATGGGAACAGCTCTGAGACTGGATAAAATATGACAAATCTTGTTAGCTACAAAATTCTCATGATTTACTATTACATGCCATATTTTCAAATGGAATGGGTTGAGATTTGGTGATACAGTCCAAACAGATTTACAAGGTTGGCAGATGCCTTTTACCTGCTCAAACATAATACAAACACAAAGTTATCTCTAGCTGACTTATACACACCACACATTCCATACTTGAATTAATGCAGATATGTATGTCACCTTTAAAAGGTTATGTGTTTTCAGATGAAAAGGACCAGACATCATTGAAGGCAAGTAGTTCACATTATCCAGAATCTCATAACACCTCTGCTGCAGTTTCCTCAAAATTCTACATGCAGAACAACTTCAAAGTTGCTAGCTGAGATGGTCCAGCCTCACAGACTATCCAGTTAAGACTTCAGATAAGCTCTACACTTTCCCATGACACAGAGACTGAACAACAAATGATATGGCAAGTTTCCCCTGGATTTAACCATTACCTCAGTTTTCTCAGGGCCGCAAAGATGCCATAGCCAGAAGACAACAGAAAGCAGTATAGAGAATGCCCATACTCCTAAAAGGTGGGGTGGTACTCTTTGGTTATTTGGTGAATTATGGATGTTTTTCATTATTTAGGGGGGTTACTTAAAAGTTGGTATTAGTAATGATGAAGATAAAAGCTAAGCAAAGGAAATTAGATTCAGGGATCTATTTCTGAAGCAAAAAGGGGGATATACTATAGAACTGATAGAATAAAAGAGTGCACTGTTGAGTCCACTTTTAAACAACTAGTCTTAAATATTTTGCATTGGTATGAACTTTTGTATATTGATACACACTTAAGCTTATTTTTGCTCAAACATACTCTATATATTTTCTACACTTGTTTAAGATATTTTTGCATATTGATGCAATTTTGAAGTTTTGTTTTGTGTGTGTGTGTGTTTGCATATTGCTACTTTTCTTTAAGGTATTGACCTATCCAGCTCATTTAACAATGTAATGTAAATTTCTAGTCCTTGAAAGTTATTACTACAAACTATTTAGGATGATTAAGAAATAAGGTTAATATTTAGTCATCAACAATAATCAAACTTGTAGTCATGTTAGATATGCTTTCAAGGTCAAATGCAGATATATTTTAAGTAGATAGATGGTCTTTAAACATGTCAAAGACCTACACAATGTGGCATTTAAAATGTTTTAATAACATAAGATTGGCTTTTTATGACAGTGAGAAATGTCTGCTACTGGCAACACCAATTTACTTCAAAAGAGGATTATGGGTATTGAAGAACATCCATATGGAGTAGTCTTTTATTGTGGCAAAGTTAGCAACTAGGTAAGAAACTGTCTTTGCCTTGAAAATTGATAGTACATTGACCAAAATGGACAACCAGGACACATCAGAAAGTAATTGCCAAAATTTGCCAAAATAAGGTTGGACAGTCCTTCAAAATTCCTGCTTCACAGAAAAGTCTGTCTGATACTCTAGTCCTGTGGGCTGAAGATGGATGCCCCAATATTGCGTAGGAAACTTGGATAACTGTTCAGGCACCCACTTGCTTCTGTCATTTCTATAGTTTTGGAAGTTGCTTGCTCTGCACTTCCTGTTTACTTAGGGAATATTATGTTATATTGTTTTATATTATATTATAATTATATTATACCTTCTTGGGTATCTGGTGGGGTTGAAGATTAGATAGTTATAATTATAGTTTTACATTGTTATGATAGAAAATAAATCAGGTACAAAATCTTTGACTCACCAAGATAGGATAGAAAATGGATTATTTTCTCTGAATTTGACAAATACTAATGGACTAGACATTATGAATGTATTTCTTACTTGATAATTGCTCTCATTATATATAGTTTTACTATGTTAGAGCAAAGACCTTTCTTTTAAATTTAGG